>JASAMY010003173.1:0-46687 GCA_030248085.1 Paralinhomoeus sp. GSCO2_6
TTCCATACGGAAATATACCTAGCGAAGCGACTGAAGCGACTAGCATACCTTTGAGTGGCGCGCGCTTGGGGAGGCGTCGACGGCGATCCTCCCGCATCCCGTGCACCGCTTGCCGACGCGCGCAGAGGTCTCCATCTCTCTTCGGAGCGGAGACGACTTCAGACCTCAACTTTCCGACACGGAAAAGCTTGGGAGTGGAGCTAGCAATAGCGCGCGCGATCCGCCTAGTGACAAATAAAATGGGGCCGTTCGTTCACTAGGGGGGGGGGGGATGGACACATCCAGCTCCTGAAATCTGAAAAATCAGGGATGGGCCAGGTGGTGGGGAGAAGGAACAGCTTTGTAAACCTACTTGTATGCTTTTAGGTGATCGAAAATCGAAAGTCGAAATCGAAAATGGACCGAATAGATTATGTGCATAAACCACCGCGAAAATGGCCCAGCATCCCAAAATTCCACCGGGTTCCCCCTTCCGCAATCTCCTTACCCCCTCCGACTGAAATTTCAGGATCCGCCACTGGTGCCGCTTGAGCGCGAAAACATCGGCGGCGGCGGCGGCAGCGACCACTGAGCGCCGCCGCTCCCCCCCCCCCCTTCGCACCCAGGACAGTGTTACCCCCCCCCTCTCTTTCTATGCTCTTCGTTCGTTTGGGCGTGGTGCGAATTGAGTGCATCGTCGGCGTCGCGCGAATTCTTTTGGGTGCGCATTGAGGTCGTCCGATACGAGAATGCGGCAAACAAGGGAAAGAAGTGGGATGGATGGAGGGATTGATTGGGTGTGTATTGTGTACCACTTCGCTGACCGAACGGGGCAACAATCCATACCGTAAGAAAACACGCAATCCCGCCCGTGGAACACGCGCACGCAAGGCAGAATATAATGCCTTTGCTCCCTCGCGGTCTCTATATCGTCAGGAGCTGGACGGAACACACCGCTGATGACGCCCGGTTGTCACGCGGTGGGCCTACTGCCAAGCCAACGTCCCACCGACACGCGAACGCACCCAGAGTAGGCTGACCTGACAGGAGGCTGTCTCTACCAATAAACCCTGTTCTTCTCTTTTCCCGCGCCTTTAGAGCGTGTTTGACAGTTTGACAGTTTTTATTGGTCAGACCCAACGCACTCATAAGAGCACAGCCCCAATGTAGCAATGGGGAGAGAGAGGGTGCACTGTACGACGCCTATACGAAGACACACGGATAAAGCATTGCCCATAAAAAAATGCATTACCTATGAGTGTTATCACAAGTATGGTTGGGACTTGATATATAGGGTTTGGCAAGAGGTTGTTTGAGCCTAACAGGTTCCAGAATTTGAATCCAGAACACAGAAAGCGCTTGAAATGCACAAAACGCGTGGAGACTATTTCGCGAGGCAGAACATTCCAAATTCGCGTGCTAGCAAACGAGAATTGGGAGCGAAGCCCAACAGCTTTTGTACTGAGCGACACTGCATTCTCGTGGTTCAATGCACGTGTATTCTCGTGTACACGGAACCACTGTACACGCGTTGTGTGCTTTTGCGAACGATAGCGAAAACATACACCGCATACACACGAATACGAAGACGCGCTGACGCGTGAACGCCACTCTCGTGGGTATCGCCGCCGTTGTCCTGCCTGACGGTGCAGTTGGCCTGACGCAGCAATGGTGCAGTTGTCCCGATGCTTGTGAGGTTGTCCCGACGCTACGCAAGCGCTTGTTTGGCGTCATGCAAGCAGCGGTTGATACGCTGAGGTGTGGGGACTGGGGGGGGGCATTTTCGAAGTTCGTGAACGCACATACATACCTCTGCAACTATGTATAAAAGCTTCAAAGGCTTCCTAGAGTCGCCTCCAAACCAACAACAACATGTATAAAGGCTTGTTTTTGCAATGCTCTCGTGCTGCAAATCCGCGTGTAAATCGCCTTACAAATGGCAGATGGGTTAGACAGTTCTGGTTAATCAGATTTATTGCGTGTAGTGCAAGAATAGCGTTTTGAGAAAGTCTCCCAAACTGTTTGTTTGTGTGGTAACTCATAGCGCGGGGGCGAACGCATACATAGTTGACGCGCCTGCCGACAAATCAACGTTTGGCTATATATAAGCTCCAATCTAGGCTTCCAAAAGGTCTTCTTGTACGCATGAGATTGAGGAGAAGACCTTCGTCCAAGTGTTATTGGCATTCCTGAGCCAGTGCTCGCGTAGAACGTTCGTCAAAGAATTAAAAATGACGCGAGCACTGTTCACAGTGCTGGGCACCGCAGGCTACCTCGTGGTCTGCACGGTGCTGTTCAGAGACCGACGAACGTTCCATCAGCGGCACAACTTCTACGTTCTGATCTGGAGCCTCGCGATGGCCGACGCACTCACTCATCCTGCTCGCCCAGTACGTGGGTGTCACTCATCTCACTCATCTCCCTCACCCCTCATCTCACTAGCAGGCGTGTCAAGAGTCGCATTTCAGTGCTTAAGCAGGATTTGAACGCTCAAACGACACGTGTGTGTGTGTGTGTGTGTGTGTGTGTGTGTGTGTGTGTGTGTGTGTGTGTTGTGTGTGTGTGTGTGTGTGTGTGTGTGTGTGTGTGTGTGTGTGTGTGTGTGCGTGTGCGTGTGCGTGTGTGTGCGTGTCGTGTTCTTGTCGACTAGGGTGTGCTTGGTGGATGTATAGCGACGCTGACGCGCCAGCTACGCCACTCTACGGTGACGGCTGGGTCCTGATCGGCCTCGCCAACCTCGACAACGTCGGCTTCTGCGCCTGTCTCTTCGGTTCGTTCGGCATCGCTCTCAATCGTTTCCTCTGCTTCGTTCATCCCGGCCTCCACGCGCGTCTCTTCGACGGCCGTCGCGCCTACCTCTGCGTCGCGATCCTGTGGGCGGCGGCGTGGCTGTTCGCCGTCGTCAAGGAAGCGACGGGCGAGTACCACACCTTCTACCACGAATCCTTCCACTTCGGCACTGTGGCCAACGTCTCCGAAGCGCAACGGGCGTTCAACGAACGCACCGGCGCCGAATTCTTCAAGAACGTTGCCATGATGGCCATGCCGCTCGTACCGACCGTATCGCTCTCCTTCTATGTAAGCGCGTATCTGTTCCTGAAAAGCTGGCAAATCATCAGCCAAACCAGAGCTCCATGCGACTGGAGAAAAACTTCCTGGCGCAAGGGCTGGTTATCAATTTGGTCACGCATCTGGGAATGTTGGGCTTTGTTTTCAGCCGTCAGCTTATTGACTTTACATGCAAATATCTCGGTTCTTGCTTAGTTGGAAGCCTCGTCATTGGGAATCTCATGGTGATCAATTCAGCGATAAATCCATACATTTATCTGATTTTCAACTCGACGGTTCGCAAAAGGGCCAAGGTCCTTCTCTGCGGCTCACTAGAGAATGCTGGATTACAATTTCTCGCACCGACGCCTCATCAACAACGTTCAACTAGATTCCCAAGACAAGATTGATCGGTGACTAGCCGAAACCAAATGGACACAGAAGGCAGACAGAATCTGTTCAACTAACCAACGTGGCATCGGCGGCCGAAGAACGCCGTAGTGTGCCAATGTGGTCCGTGAATGCTTTCATCAATGAATGCTTTTTTGTGAACTAATGGTGGATACTCGTGGTGACGTTGTGCGTACTGCTTGCGCTTCGTTGCGTAGCTTGGAGTTGGAAGTGTGCCGAGTTTGGATCGTTTTGTAGAAACTTTCGATGTGCTTTGAAAGCAGTGGCAGTGGCACTGGCCACACTTCCTAGAGCTCGAATGAAACAATTAGCCCCCTAGGAGGGGGGCTAATTATCGGGTTTACGGTATCGGAGTTTCAATGGGACAACCGGGACGGTGTTGGGTTTTTGCCTGCGTGTGCGCTGCACGTAAAAGGAAGCGCCGGAAGCGTCCAAAGAACATCGAAATAATACAAGAACATAATACAGAAAAGAAACATACAGGTGTTCACATTCCAAACCACTCTGGAGATTCTAAGCAGGAGCTGGACGAGTGGGGGCGCCAGCAGAAGCAGCGTGTCTCCAGCTAGGTTGTCGCACTGCCACTGGCGATTGAGACTCGCGTGCCTTGCGGACTAGAGTGTTGTTCTATTCAGCTGCAACTGCAAGTGCCGAAGTCTACGCTGGCGCAGGAGGACCTACTACCGATACACCGGACGAGTCGTAGCAGCAGAACGAGCTCGACGGCCATGCGAGACACGGTCGTTCACTGCAGATATAGTTGCGTCGTGTCCTGCTACCCATGTACTTTCACAACAAATTGCTAGATGAGGCCAATACTTGGGTCGTTGTTGTTGTTGAGCCACCGCTAAAAGCTACTGCTTGCACTTTGAGTGTGTATTTTTTGTAGGTTTCGGTTTGTTGCGCTTAGAGCCCTGAAGTGCAATGCAAAGTGAAACAAAATTCAAGAGGGAGAAGGAGTTTCTGGGATCAAAATAGTAAACGTATCAGATTAGATGGTAATACTATTGTGTTGCTGTTTGGAATCACTGAAGCATTCACAATACCGAAGCATCTACCACTTCTCCGTTACAGTATTATTTAGGTACCATTTTTACGCTACCAAGCTTCCTTTTACGGTTTCCCTGAATTGTGCAATTGAGCATTTTGGGAAACCAGTAACCTTGACCGTAACCGTAACAGCTAATTGCGATATTGCGTGAATTTAAATTGGTTTACCAATTGAACGATTAAATTTGAAACTGATAATAGGTTTCCATTATATATTCGTTTGTACATGCTTCATAGCAATAGTCAAAAAATTTTCTATGTTGCCAAGCATTTTTGTCATGGATGGGGCCTGTAACTTCATGAAAATCGGTGTGGTCATGTTGAACTGTGCAGTCTTGCCATGCCATGCCACAGGTACGCATATAGGTTCGCCTAACGCGACTTTACGCCATACGCCATGTGTTTTCCGAGTTGCGACTCGTCCAGCGTGACTCAATAGACGCCTCTACTAGTGTCGCAGACGCCTGTCGTCCTCTTGTTGAGCGCATTGATCAACGCCTGGTTGGTGCTGCAGCCTGCCCGCTACGACCAAACACGTTGTCGATGTGCTCATTCCTCACTGCTTCGTCGAGAAATGGCCAGCGTGTGAAATCTACCTTCAAGTGATCAAGTTTCGTTTCTCCTGGATTACTCTCACTAAGCATTTAGCGTGCGTCTCAGAAATTTTGCAGGAAAGTACAAGATATATGACACCCGCTCGAGGACCCTGAAGTCTTCGATAACGCGACGCGCTGGAAGAACATTTCAAGACTGTCAATTGTTGCGACCTCCCATGGATGAATCTATTTAAACATTCACAATACAGTGATTAGCGGTTACGCCAGTTACGGTTGCAGTTACGATTAAGGTTACTGGTTTCCAAAAAAAAACCGTGAACTGTTTTTGCGGTGTGTAAATTTGTTTGTTGTAGAGCGGTTCTTCTTTGTTTTTGTCGCTGCGACTCGATAGAAAATGAGGTGCGGGAATCGTTCACGAGTTTTTTCGCTTTAAACTTAAAACATTATTATTGAATTGAAGTCGGACGAAGTGCGCCATTTCAGCTCCAGCAATTTGCGCCTTCAGAAGCGGCTCGCCGCGAAGGTAATGAAATGCGGCAAGAACAAGGTCTGGCTCGACCCCAACGAGGCCACTGAGATTTCCAACGCCAACTCGCGTCAGTTTTATTGAAGAGTTTGTACAAATCGTCGATTTTTCTTCGCACTCGATTCGATCTGTCTTGCTTCTGTGCACTGTCGCAGTGGACTGTCCACTCGCGGCAAATCGCGTCGTTTTTTCCCGCTTTGAGTAGCCCCAACCACCCCCCCCCCCGATGTATGGTGTGCTGGCTGGACCCTTCCTACTACCATATCGACCGGGCACATTGACGTGGCAACTCAGATTTGGGCTGTTGTAGTAGATACACATGACCCCAGCCCTGTATTTTCCGAATTTTGGGCGCTTGTTCGAAAAGTTTCATTTCCATCGCCTGGGCGTATTGCAGGCCAGAACGTGCGCCGTCTGATCAAGGACGGCCTCATCATCCGTAAACCGGTGGCGGTCCATTCGCGCTTCCGCGCGCGCGAGAACGCCGCCGCCAGGAGAAAGGTGCCATTCTTACATTCGCGTCAAAGGAACGAACTAATCAATTAATGAGAGGCTACGACGTGATTTCAGGGCAGGCACACTGGCAAGGGCAAGCGCAAGGGCACCAAGAACGCCAGAATGCCCGAAAAGGTGCCGTGTCCCGCTACGATTACTCCCCCCGCTCCTCCTCCCCGTAGGTCATAGCATAGGTGCCCACGGAAATTGGGCCAGGGGAGGGGTAAATCGCCAAATTTTTTGAAGGCAGGGGGTGGGTAAATCGGGATTTTCGAGATGAAGTTTTATACGTCAGAATTGCCCAAAAAATGGTAGTTATTCGCCTCAAAATGGACCCAAAACAGTTCAAAACGTGATCTAAACGCCATTTCTATTTACCTTTTAGCTGCAAAGTACAGAAAGACAGCGCCGCATGCACACTTTTCGCCATTTTTACAAGACAAATTGGCTTGAAGCTCCAGAAAATGAAAGCCAGGGGAGGGGTCGTTCCAAAAGTCTTTCGGGATAGGGTCTTCCAGGGGAGGGGTATACCCCCCCCCCCCCCCAGCGGGCACCTATGTGTCATAGGTGTGCCCAACTACATGTGAATACAGTACAATACATATGTAGGCAGTGCATTTGTATGACGTTTGTGTTCTCTGGGTACTAGGGGCGCGGCGTCGCTTGCAGGTGCTGTGGATGCGCCGTATGCGCGTGCTCCGTCGCCTCCTGAAGAAGTACCGCGAGCAGAAGAAGATCGACAAGCACCTGTACTTTTGCGATGCCTCCATTCATTTTGTTAAAATTCAATTTTATCATTTCACCCATCGTTTCCAGCTACCACCAGCTGTACCTGCGCTGCAAGGGCAACACGTTCAAGAACAAGCGCGTCCTCATGGAGTTCATCTTCAAGCGCAAGGGCGAGAAGAAACGCGCCAAGCAGGAGGCGTACGTTGCCTTTCTGTTCTTGGGCCGCTTCTCCGTCTTCGTCGTGAGCAGCCGCTTCGTGCGCCTCACCACATGCAGTTACACGGGCGCCAATCGCAGGGGGGGGGGGTCAGTTAGTTGGACGTTGTGGACCGTACAATGGGGCCCGCGCGCGCGACGCAGTGTTCTCCCCCGACAGTTCGTCGCACTCGCCCAAACTCTGCGCCGTGTTGGTTGCAGTGACCAGGCGGAGGCGCGCCGGGCGAAGCAGCGCGAGCAGCGGAAGCGGCGCGAGGAGCGCAAGCTCCAGAAGAAGGCCGAGCTCTTCCGACGCATCTCCGAGAGCGACAAGCAGGACGAGAAGCCCGCGCCCCAGGCCAAGGACGAGCCCGTCACCGAGCCCGCCGCGCAGGAGGCGGTCCCGACCGAGGACGGCGACAAGCAGCAGACCAAGAAGGGCAAGAAGAAGGAGAAGAAACCGAAAGAGTGATGAGAACCACTCGATGTCATGTTGGAGAGTATAGGCTTTTTTGTGCGGCGGTTTTTGTTTTCTTTCAGTCGATTGCGGTGTGCGCGCGCGACGTGGTTGTTGAAGAGGAGATGCGAGTGTTGAGTGGAGCGGGTTGTGCGCCAGTGGGAGCCAGCCGCCCACAGCAGAACGCATAGTGGTGGGTTTTTTGCGGCTGCACGCCCGAATCACACCAAAGGAATAGCTCGGATGAACTTCGCTCTACACAGTGACACATGCTATCGTGGTGTATTACCGCAACGGCTGCGCCCGCATCTGATAAATGAGGTCGTCTAGGATTCCTAGCTGCGTGTCTCAGGCTTTCGCGGCGTGCTGGTCCCAGTGGGCGGCGGCGCGCGTGTCCTTGACGAGCTGGACCTGGGGCAGCTCCTTGCTCTGGCCCAGCAGCGCGTGTCTGCCCATGTCGCTCGCGAACTCCGCCCCGGAGGATTCCGGCCGTACGCCATGGCCAGACGGCGGAAGTAGCTGCAAAGGGTAGACGCGCACCGAACAATGGACAGGTCGGGGGGGGGGGGGGCGCCCCCACGCGTTCAACTCAGATGTAACTGGCTAATTACGCCCACGTCCCCCTCACAACAGTTTCTACCCCACCCACCCCACATGAAGGCCCTCGAAACCTCCCCCCCCCCCCCAACAACGTCTGTTACGTTCCTCGTTACATTACAGGTATGCATGTTTTGCAGGCGGGCGTAGGGGGGGGGGGTCAGCCGTCGCCATATACCGGCAGAACGGCGCACCGTGGGGTGTTGCCGCAGCAGATGCCGGGCACGGCGATGTTGAGCTTCTGACACTCCTCGGCGAACGTCTGGAACTCGCTCTGCGCCACCAGTCGGCAGTCCAGGTCGTCGAAAAAGACCTTCTTGCCTGAGAGAACGTTCCAGAAGAAACATTCCGGACCGAAACGTTTCACGAAGAACGAACCGGTCTTGGGATTGACGAGCCCGAACATGCCCATCTCCTCTTCCTGGTTGTCGTAGGCGACGGGCAGCGCGCACAGCGGCACGTCCGGCAGTTGTTCGCGAATTTTTTTGAGGCTGCGCGTCATTTTCTGAAGAAAAAGGCTTTGAAATTGGTCCGGTTTAGAAGAGTGGTCGGGCACCTCGGGTCCCATGTGGCAGTTGAGACCGACGACCGAGGCGCCCGCTTCGTGGTGTCGACGCAGACTCTCGACGATGTCGACGCCGTCCATGGTCAGGTCGGGGCTGGCGGGGTTCGCGTCCACGGCGTGAGCGACGATGCTCGGCAAGCCTGCACGCTCGACTGGCTCCTTCCCCGCGCGCGCACTGCAGGCAGACCCGCAAGCACTGACCTAACGCGCACTTACACATGCACGCACAGCCACGCACGTTTCCACGCACGCACGCACACGCGCCGCGCACGCACGCACGCACGCACGCACAGACCGTTGCCGTACTCCTTGATCGCCTTCAGCGCGAGCTCCGCCTCCTCGTACATGGGAAAGGTCTCAGCGACGATCAGGTCGGCGTGCTCGCTCACGGCGCACAGAACTTGGTGCTATTCGCATTGGTGCAATTCGCCCTTTCCGTAGCAAATAGATAAGGGGGGGGGGGGGTAGGGAGGCACCATAACCTGTGACAGAATCAGCTCGATCGTGCTGGGGTAGAGAAATCAAGCACACAAATGGTGTCAAAGAGGGTGGTTACTTTATGGTGAAAATGGGGTCTAACTGGCGCTATTTCAGTGTTTTATTATCGAACACCTGAAATGGATGCAAAACCATTGGACACTTGTTATTTTGAATGTTGAAAAGACTAGAAAAATTATAGGTTGTGGGAGTAACCTCCGACAGTGTCGGGGTCGACAACTCGGAAGAGGGGGGGGGGGGGTATCTAAACGTCAAATTTCACAATAAATCGCATTTTAATTTGCAACTGAGCGGAATGCGTGACTGCACGGGAATTTCATGGCCAATAAGGAGCAGCAGCTGCACCTTGAACACGTCATAGACGCGCTCCTTTGACTTGGGGTCCTGTGGATCGAACTCGGTCGTCAGACAGATGTCGGCGGCCATGAGGGAGTCGGTGTCGAGGGCGACCTTCTTGGCGATTCGCAGCGCCTTCCTGTTCACGTCCTCGTAGTCGGCCGCCGACACGCCCGCCAGGCGCATCTTCGTCGGACTCGCGTAGAACTAGACGCCCAGACTCATTTCACGCACGAATTGCGTCGTTTTTCATGCATGTCAGTACTGCGTCTGTATGAAACAGGATTTTGCCGAACTTTTCCTCAGTTTCAGAATGTCAACCCCCATACATGTAACTGGGGTGGGGGTTGGGGGTTGCCCACCCCAGGTCAAAAGTTGCCCCTCCCCAGCCCTCCCCCAGAATTTTTCGAAAGTGTTCGAACTTGTCCACAACTGTAAAAAGTAGTGTATTTTTCGTCTTTTTCAGTGTTTTGACCCTAAAACAGCTAAATAACGCTATTTATAGCCTATTTTAACCTATTTTTGACCAAAAAGTGCCTATTTAGACACTATTTAGGTACATTTTTTTTCCCTCTGACACCGCGCTTTCTCTTCAAATCTGCTTGCCCCCACCCCCCACCCCCCAGAATGGTATCCGACCCTGCCCCCCCCCCCCCGTCCACTTCAAAACCTCGGTTACATGTATGCCCCCCACCCCCAAGCCAGCAGCACTCCCGTTGTGTCCAAACCGTTTCAGGATTTTCTAGAGATAATTGTAGAAATTTACGCAATTGCTAATTTGTATACGCTTCCGGAAACAGTTTGTTGCACAATATGGGCGGAGTGCCGTTTTAAAGTGAAAGTTCCAACCGTGAAGGCCTCCTGGATGTCGGTACCGGCGCGGTGGAAGTCGTAGTGGGTCTGCTCGACGATTTCAGGGTGGTTTATGATGACTGGGGCCGGACAGAAGGTGCCCGCCTGCAGGTGGCCCCGGCGCTCGATCTCGAACAGGTAGCCCTCGGCCAGCAGCACGGGCTCGCCGCGCCGCACGCGACTCAAGAAATCTGCAACGGAGCGCGCTTTCGTTCAGACCTGTTAGTTGCAGTTGCTGCACGCATGACAGTCCCAGAAGGGGGGGGGGGGCATGGAACATCGGGACGAGTGCAGTTTTCATTCATTTGCTGCGTTGTGCACAACTGCGTTCATCCCTGGAGACTCGGGGTCGCTGAAGTGTTCGATTTTAGCCCCAGATTCGTGCGGGCAGTCATGCATTCGCTACCTTCTGGCATGGCTCTTGATCTTTGGTCTCTCTTCGACTAAGGCAGAAGGCGCGAGTGACGACACGCACGACGAGAACGCTAGCGGTCGACTTGCTCCAACAGTCACCAGAGGGTAGTGCGGCCTTTCCTTCTCGGCGCTTTCCTTCTGCTGTGTAGGTGCTAATCACTTGAGTACGCGTCTGGGAACCGACGCTGCGATAAGGGCAACAAACAGGCTGCACTGGTACATAGCTGTAATCGTAATACCACGTCTATACAGTTCTGCCATCAAAATACATAGAAAAAACATGGGCGTCCGACGTCGTGCAACAGTGCAGCGAGTTTTGGACTTTCACACAACTGTATGAATACGCAGGCTTGGGTAAAAAAATTTCATTTTTTTTTAAATTAAAAAAGTTGTTTTTGTTTTAGCTTTTTTATTATTAAATGTCCTCAGAGACCATTTTGTATGTCAAATCAAATTAATGTTGCAGAAGGAGTATGGATGGTGCATTGTTGCGCTAGTGATATTTTGATGATCACACACACACCTGTCCTGTCACTCCTATTTGAAATTGCGGGTGTAGCCGTCTTAACGACATTCCGTTAAGTTGTAGGAAGGACGTTTCGAGTTTTTCGTTTTAAGGAGACGCTCCGCGTCGAGCCGGCAGCACCACAAGCACATGCACAGCGTGTAGGCACGCACGCACGTACCGTATGCGCACGCATGCTAAGGTTGATCCGTATTGGGCATTAGGGCCGTCGTTTCCTTTTGGAAATTTTCTCACCTGCATTTTCTGACCGTACTAGTGTGGAAGGCTATTTTCGTTCAAGTTGTTGACGCCGGATGGATCATTGCGTCTGGGTCAAACGGGTTCGCGCGAGGCACTGAAGACAGCTCGGCGATCAATCAATCAACCACGCGCTACGCTCCCCGCGCCATGGATGGGGTAGCGTTGGTTGGTTGCTTCTCTTGGTTGCTGTTCGCCGAGCGGAAGGGGAGCGTCGCCGGCCGAGGCCATACATGTAACTGGAGGGGGGGGGGGGCTGGGGGGGGGGGGGGGGGGGTTGCCCGCCCCCAGCCAGAATTTTACCCCTACCCAGCCCCCCCCCCCCAGAATTTTCCTGTAGTTTTCCAACTTGCCAACAATTGTACAAAGTAGTGTACTTTTTGCCTTTCTCAGTGTATTTTGGCCTTAAAACAGCTAAATAACGCTATTTATAGCCTATTTTAAGGCATTTTTGACCTATTTATGACTGAAAAGTGCCTATTTAGACACTATTTTGGAACATTTTTTTCCCTTCTGGGACCCCCTCCCTCTTCAAATCTGAGTACCCCCCCACGCCCCCCCCCCCAGAAGTCTCTCAGACCCCCCCCCCCCCCCCCACTTCAAAAACCCGGTTACATGTATGGCCGAGGCTGCGTGGACCCGTTTCTTGTTTTGCTCGCGCGGACGTTTGACTGTCTGCTCGGCGCCACTTCTTCAGTCAAACCAATTGAAGAACGTTTGATTGCTCTTGTGCTACCATCTCCTCAGCCCCTCTCTTCGCGCCCCGTCGACCGACAGTCTCAGTCTCATCGGTGGTACAGTGAGTGAGTGAGTGAGTGAGTGGTCTCGTTTGTACATACAGTTTGGCCAACAAGTACGCACGGAATACCATATGCGTTTTGCCTTTTTTTATTTTTGACCACCGACTGACAAAATGCGCCTTACTTCTAAAACTGCCACCCATCTTAAACTTGACATACCCCCCCCCCGACACCCGGTTATACCGACGCCCCAAACCCCGTCGGAAGCATACCTGTAACTGGGAATTGGACCTGGGGGGGAGGGCTCGGGCACTTTCTGGGGGGGGTGGGGGGGGGGGAGGAAAATCTGGAGGAGGGGGGGGGGGGGTCTGGGAAGGAAAAAAATAGGCACTTTTTGGTTGATTTTTAGTCAAAAATACACAGTAAAAACCCTAAATTAGGCACTTTTTAGTCAAAATACACTGTACATAACCCAATATAGGTACTTTTTGGGCGATTTTTGCTCAAAAGCACCATACAAAACACATTACCATTTTCAGTTTCAAATTTCTGGGGGGGGGGGGGGTTGGGGGGGGCGTGGGTAGGGTCAAAACCAGCAAGTGGGGGAGGGAAACCCCCCCCAACCCCCCCAGTTACAGGTATGGTCGGAAGGGTCATATCCCCCCCACTCGGCCAGACCATTTTACAGACATGCTTCAACCAGATCCGAAACCCGGTTTCATTGCGTTACGGTACACAGTGTCTGAAGAACAGTTTGTTTTGTTTGTTTGAAAAAACCTAAAGAACCTGTTCTAAAAAACCTGTAGGAAGGGCAACTGGAGACGCACGACCTTACAAGTAGACTTCCTTTAGAACGCGGTTCTGGGACAATGCACGGCACGATACGCAAAGCAGCGGCACCACTGGCTGCAGGCGTGTATCTTGGTAGTTGATATTTCATGGATGCCGTATGAAGGCCAAGCTCGATGCACCGGAGCTCGATGACGCCAGCATGCCGATAGGCGAGTTCAATTCAAGTAACGATGCTTCTCTGCGATCAAGTCAGCAACCGTAGTGTTTTAGAAGTAGTGTACCGGTACTACTAGGAGGGACAATAGTGACAAAGCACACGCACTCTCTTTAGTAGTGATAGAATCGTATTTTAATACCTGCCAGTGAGAGAACGGCGTAGAAGTGGATAGCGTCAACGTCACCGCTCGGCTCGGGCGACCTCTGCATGCAACAATCGGCTGATTCGAATCAGGAGCTACTGACACTGACTGGGGGGGGGGGAGTAATGAATAGTGCGTTACAATAGTGCAATGCAAACTCTCAAGCGCGCGTGCTATGGAGGCAGCGTGCTACTGCGACGCTGCGATGACGGCGTGAAAGGGTATGGGATGGGTGCGTATACTCTGCAGTGCAGTCCGAGCATCTCGTTGAGCTCGACGCAGCCGTTGAGGAATGAATGGAACGAAGGAGCGGACGACTTGGACTTTCCCCAATGACCGAAAAAAAACCGAACCGAAACCGAAACCGGACGACGCGACGAATGGCCTCGTTCAACTCCTCTTCCAGCCGCGCCTCTCTGCGCGTGACGGTGGGGGCACACACGGTGACCCGGAGGCAGCCTCCAGGATCGGGCTGACTGGGTCTCATCTCTCACTAGCAGCGGTCAATTATGCCTGACCAGAGAGAGGCCCCCGCGATCATAGAAGTGGCCAGGGCAGGGTTGCAATAAAAAATTTCATTTTTTTTAATTGACTTAGGAGCCATCATTGGTGCCACATGCTTGTACTATAAGACACTTTTAGCCTATTAGAGTGTCAAACACAACCAACAGTGCTTCCCTAAAGCCTTTAGAAGCGCATTTAGCAACGTTTTAGTCAAATGTTGACAAATCCGCTGCCTCTAAATACCTAGTCGTGTACGGTATTGCACTATGTTGGGAACCTGTTGGGAACCCGAAAAAGAGCTTTGGTTTGCTGCTAAAAAGCAAGTTTATGCATGAATAACTACTAATTATACCTTCTAAACAACATTTAAACGCCTTTTTGCCACACAGAAGGCTATATTTTACCCAAAAACAGAGAATTTTTTATTATAGTCTGTTCAAAAAAATGGCACTGGCTGTTTTTTGGCGATTTTATGTTATGCAGCGAAAATTTGTTAAGAAGATGATACATCAGTGGCTAGAGGAGCCGGAGTGGCGTACTGGCGATGTAAAAAATCTTAGAAAACATGCATCCAACAACTTGAGACAACACCAAAATTTCGACGGATTTTCTTAAAAATTGCAGCGTTGGTAGTCCCATGTAGGTTCATCTCATTCCCCCAAAATCGACTCGATCGGATCACGCGACGTCGAGATATAAGCGCTGGAAGAAGGCACCGAAATTTCGATTTCTTTTGTAACGCCCAAAAACAGCGAAAATATGTCACAAAGGGTTTAAAAATTTGTCGCAGCAAAAAATGTTAAACAGCTGGGACGGAGCACAAAGTAAGGGCTTTCCAACCATATACAAATTTTTCGACTTACGCAAGCGGTGAATGTATTATGGTGCGTTTTACAGCATCGTGTCGATGAATCGGTGTAACCACCATTATTCACGTGTTGTTTTTGCTGCATAACATAAAATCGCCAAAAAACAGCCAGTGCCATTTTTTTAACAGAATGCAAAAACAAATCCAACTTAAAAAAAATTTAATTGTGCAACCCTGGAAGTGGCCCACACACAAACGCACAAACAAAGTGGCGCGGAGACAGAGGGTGGGGACAAGC
The DNA here is from genome assembly GCA_030248085.1 of Paralinhomoeus sp. GSCO2_6. NCBI lineage: Eukaryota > Metazoa > Nematoda > Chromadorea > Monhysterida > Linhomoeidae > Paralinhomoeus > Paralinhomoeus sp. GSCO2_6. The sequence goes on from JASAMY010003173.1 coordinate 14,974, forward strand.
GTGCTCGCCCTCACGTCGCGTAGTGGGCGAGGGGCACGCACGCACGCACGCACGCACGCACGCACGCACGCACGCACGCACGCACGCACGCACGCACGCACGCACGCATATGAATCAAACCGGGGAACAATCGAACTAATCAAAATTTGGTCGCGGGTGGTCGGCGTAGGCGAGTTTCAATGATCATCGACGCAGAAAATTATACACAAACAACTTTAGTTTCTCTTCAAACTTGTGTTGCTTCAGCAGTTTGGTTTCCAAACGGTTTAATGTGGCTTTTATAAGGTTTAGTCGAATATTCTCGAACCCGATTTGCGTCGAACCCGGTTTAGTCGGTTTTTCGAACCCGATTTGCGTCATAGGACTCGAAATACTGCACATGCACTCAGATGGGCCCAAACTTTCATTTCGCGAATGCAATAATTACCGTCGGTTCGCGGCGCTTATCAGCACACAATTTTGACTGAGCGTTGCCGTAGCGCAAAAGAGTATCATAACTTGCTTTGCTGCTTGTGTTAGTAGCATGGACCTTGCATCGTTTTTGGTGGTTGGCTTTCTGGCTTGTTTCCAGTCGGTTCAAGCTCAAGTTTCGCCAGAATATGAACACTACTCGCTCCGCCAACCCCACCTGCTGGAGGGGAAGCAAGCAAGTGCGAAAGTAGCGAGATTTCGGTGGCTCGCTTCCCAGGTGTCAGCGGCCAAAGCGACGAGGATTGAAAACTCGAAAATCCTGCCCGAATCGTACACGTTGACTTTCTGGCCATACTTCCCCATCGCAGGACATGGCGGACATGGGATAGCAGGTGCACAACGGAGACATTTTATAGGAGCCGCCTACCCAAAGGAGAAGGAGTTCACGTTTGACGCGATGTCGAGTCTCTCGGGCAGTGTTGCCGATCCAACCGATGTCGTTGTTCTCCACACGCTCCACTTGGACGTGTTCTCAGTGACGCTGCACGGTGTTGACGGAACTAGGGTTCATAAGACCGTCAGGAATCCAGAGAAACAGTCGCTGGAAGTTTTCCTCACAAGAACCTTATCTGAGGGGACGCGATTCAGTCTTCGTTTCTGGTACAGCGGAAGCATAAACAAAGAAAGATTCCGTGGGGAATCGGGCGTGTTCGTGGGCAAATATAAGCACCAGGGATTGAACAAGTAAGAGCGACTCACGCACGCACCGGCACGCACGCACGCACGCACCGGCACGTACGTACGCACGCACCGGCACGCACGCACGCACGCACGCACGCACGCACTGCCACTGCAAGCAACACACGATGACCTTACAGACACATGTTGGGCACCCACTTGGAGCCAATTCGGGCGCGAACGTTACTGCCCTGTCTGGACGATCCTGAATACAAAGCGACGTTTCAAGTCTCCGTCATCCACCCGTTGAACACCACCGCTCTCAACAACATGCCCGCAGCTAGAACGCAAGCAATTGGGTGAGGCTTACGAGCTACGGGGCTCAGTCAGGCTTAGGCAGAGGACAACTCGCGCAACTCACTAGGTAGAGTATCCTCCTTCTCAATTCGAAAATGTAAACTGTGTAAGTTAAGCAAAATACACAAGAAGTTCAGGAGCGGCTGGCTGAGGACGGTGTTCGAGCCCAGTCCGCGCATGTCGACGTATCTGCTGGCGTTGGTCGTGGGCGAGCTGCACAAGTCGTCGACTCGGGTGCTGAACGGCGTCGAGGTGTCCGTGTACGTCTACGCCGGTCTCGAGCCCTACACGAAGGAGGCGCTCCACGCCACCGCGGCCATCATCGAGCACTTCTCCGACCACTTCCAGGCCCCGTACCCGCTGCCCAAGTGCGGTGCGTCGCCTCAGCGATTGCATTGCATACGGACGGAAGGATACGTACATTGCATAGTACTGCTGTTGTAGGAAAGGGCCACAGAGTTCTGCATGTGCATTGTGTAGGCATCGGCATCTGTATGTCCATCTGCATCTTATCTGTAGCCTGCATTAGGATCTGCAGTTCGTTAGGTTTGCCCAACTGTTCAAGTTACCTACCGTATGCATACTGAATGCTGTAAATCTCAGGCAAACAATGCCAATTATCACACCTAACATTGTTAAGCAATTTCTACATTGTACAATCTCAGCGAAAGCCTCGTCACCTCCAGACGTGGTCACGATGCCCGACCTGCCAGCGGGCGCCATGGAGAACTGGGGACTGGTGCTGCACATGGCCCAGATTACGCAGTACCCCAGGAAATGCGTATCCGTCTATTCCGCAAACATTCATACTTTTTATCTTTCCTTTTTGGCTTCTAACCAAAAATATTTTTTTTTCTCCACTCTTGAAAACTCTCCCATCAACCAGAAACCTACTTAGAATTTTTGACAAGCCTTTCCCAAGTCTCCCATCGCTCTTTACTCCAAGTCGCGCCTCGTTTCTCTTGTACTAACAATTACTATTTAAAGTAAAACAGTGAGCACTGTAGCGCTCGCTGCCCAGGGCGGCGCCATTTTTTTCAGAGTGAGTCCCGTCCCGTCCCGTCCCGTTGGTGACAACCTATGTGTTTCTCTGTGTACGCGGCGCCATCGGGACGGTCCTTTTTTCGGATTGAATCCCGTCCCGTCCCGTCCCGTTGCTGTACTACTGACAGCGTATATGTCTTTGTCTGTATAGAGGCCGCCATCGGGACGGTGATTTTTTTCGAAGTGAATCCCGTCCCGTCCCGTCCCGTTGCTGTACTACCGACAGCGTATATGTCTTTGTCTGTGAAGAGGCGCGCATCGGGATGGTGATTTTTTTCAGAGTCAGTCCCGTCCCGTCCCGTCCCGTTCCTCACAACGTATGTGTTTCTCTGTGTAGGCGGCGCCATCGGGACGGTCATTTTTCCGCACTGAATCCCGTCCCGTCCCGTCCCGTTGCTGTACTAGTGACAGCGTATATGTCTTTGTCTGTGTAGGCGGCGCCATCGGGACGGTCATTTTTTCGGATTGAATCCCGTCCCGTCCCGTCCCGTTGCTGCACTACTGACAGCGTATATGTTTCTGTCTGTGAAGAGGCGGTCATCGGGACGGTGATTTTGTCAGAGTGAGTCCCGTCCCGTCCCGTCCCGTTCGTCACAACGTATGTGTTTCTCTGTGTAGGCGGCGCCATCGGGACGGTCATTTTTCCGCACTGAATCCCGTCCCGTCCCGTCCCGTTGCTGTACAAGTGACAGCGTATATGTCTTTGTCTGTATAGAGGCCGCCATCGGGACTGTCATTTTTTTGGATTGAATCCCGTCCCGTCCCGTCCCGTTGCTGCACTACTGACAGCGTATATGTTTCTGTCTGTGAAGAGGCGGTCATCGGGACGGTGATTTTGTCAGAGTGAGTCCCGTCCCGTCCCGTCCCGTTCGTCACAACGTATGTGTTTCTCTGTGTAGGCGGCGCCATCGGGACGGTCATTTTTCCGCACTGAATCCCGTCCCGTCCCGTCCCGTTGCTGTACAAGTGACAGCGTATATGTCTTTGTCTGTATAGAGGCCGCCATCGGGACTGTCATTTTTTTGGATTGAATCCCGTCCCGTCCCGTCCCGTTGCTGCACTACTGACAGCGTATATGTTTCTGTCTGTGAAGAGGCGGTCATCGGGACGGTGATTTTGTCAGAGTGAGTCCCGTCCCGTCCCGTCCCGTTGGTGACAACCTATGTGTTTCTCTGTGTACGCGGCGCCATCGGGACGGTCCTTTTTTCGGATTGAATCCCGTCCCGTCCCGTCCCGTTGCTGTACTACTGACAGCGTATATGTCTTTGTCTGTATAGAGGCCGCCATCGGGACGGTGATTTTTTTCGAAGTGAATCCCGTCCCGTCCCGTCCCGTTGCTGTACTACCGACAGCGTATATGTCTTTGTCTGTGAAGAGGCGCGCATCGGGATGGTGATTTTTTTCAGAGTCAGTCCCGTCCCGTCCCGTCCCGTTCGTCACAACGTATGTGTTTCTCTGTGTAGGCGGCGCCATCGGGACGGTCATTTTTCCGCACTGAATCCCGTCCCGTCCCGTCCCGTTGCTGTACAAGTGACAGCGTATATGTCTTTGTCTGTATAGAGGCCGCCATCGGGACTGTCATTTTTTTGGATTGAATCCCGTCCCGTCCCGTCCCGTTGCTGCACTACTGACAGCGTATATGTTTCTGTCTGTGAAGAGGTGGTCATCGGGACGGTGATTTTGTCAGAGTGAGTCCCGTCCCATCCCGTCCCGTTCGTCACAACGTATGTGTTTCTCTGTGTAGGCGGCGCCATCGGGACGGTCATTTTTCCGCACTGAATCCCGTCCCGTCCCGTCCCGTTGCTGTACAAGTGACAGCGTATATGTCTTTGTCTGTATAGAGGCCGCCATCGGGACTGTCATTTTTTTGGATTGAATCCCGTCCCGTCCCGTCCCGTTGCTGCACTACTGACAGCGTATATGTTTCTGTCTGTGAAGAGGCGGTCATCGGGACGGTGATTTTGTCAGAGTGAGTCCCGTCCCGTCCCGTCCCGTTCGTCACAACGTATGTGTTTCTCTGTGTAGGCGGCGCCATCGGGACGGTCATTTTTCCGCACTGAATCCCGTCCCGTCCCGTCCCGTTGCTGTACAAGTGACAGCGTATATGTCTTTGTCTGTATAGAGGCCGCCATCGGGACTGTCATTTTTTTGGATTGAATCCCGTCCTGTCCCGTCCCGTTGCTGCACTACTGACAGCGTATATGTTTCTGTCTGTGAAGAGGCGGTCATCGGGACGGTGATTTTGTCAGAGTGAGTCCCGTCCCGTCCCGTCCCGTTCGTCACAACGTATGTGTTTCTCTGTGTAGGCGGCGCCATCGGGACGGTCATTTTTCCGCACTGAATCCCGTCCCGTCCCGTCCCGTTGCTGTACAAGTGACAGCGTATATGTCTTTGTCTGTATAGAGGCCGCCATCGGGACTGTCATTTTTTTGGATTGAATCCCGTCCCGTCCCGTCCCGTTGCTGCACTACTGACAGCGTATATGTTTCTGTCTGTGAAGAGGCGGTCATCGGGACGGTGATTTTGTCAGAGTGAGTCCCGTCCCGTCCCGTCCCGTTCGTCACAACGTATGTGTTTCTCTGTGTAGGCGGCGCCATCGGGACGGTCATTTTTCCGCACTGAATCCCGTCCCATCCCGTCCCGTTGCTGTACAAGTGACAGCGTATATGTCTTTGTCTGTATAGAGGCCGCCATCGGGACTGTCATTTTTTTGGATTGAATCCCGTCCCGTCCCGTCCCGTCCCGTTGCTGCACTACTGACAGCGTATATGTTTCTGTTTGTGAAGAGGCGGTCATCGGGATGGTGATTTTGTCAGAGTGAGTCCCGTCCCATCCCGTCCCGTTCGTCACAACGTATGTGTTTCTCTGTGTAGGCGGCGCCATCGGGACGGTCATTTTTCCGCACTGAATCCCGTCCCGTCCCGTCCCGTTGCTGTACAAGTGACAGCGTATATGTCTTTGTCTGTATAGAGGCCGCCATCGGGACTGTCATTTTTTTGGATTGAATCCCGTCCCGTCCCGTCCCGTTGCTGCACTACTGACAGCGTATATGTTTCTGTCTGTGAAGAGGCGGTCATCGGGACGGTGATTTTGTCAGAGTGAGTCCCGTCCCATCCCGTCCCGTTCGTCACAACGTATGTGTTTCTCTGTGTAGGCGGCGCCATCGGGACGGTCATTTTTCCGCACTGAATCCCGTCCCGTCCCGTCCCGTTGCTGTACAAGTGACAGCGTATATGTCTTTGTCTGTATAGAGGCCGCCATTGGGACTGTCATTTTTTTGGATTGAATCCCGTCCCGTCCCGTCCCGTTGCTGCACTACTGACAGCGTATATGTTTCTGTCTGTGAAGAGGCGGTCATCGGGACGGTGATTTTGTCAGAGTGAGTCCCGTCCCGTCCCGTCCCGTTCGTCACAACGTATGTGTTTCTCTGTGTAGGCGGCGCCATCGGGACGGTCATTTTTCCACACTGAATCCCGTCCCGTCCCGTCCCGTTGCTGTACAAGTGACAGCGTATATGTCTTTGTCTGTATAGAGGCCGCCATCGGGACTGTCATTTTTTTGGATTGAATCCCGTCCCGTCCCGTTGTTGCACTACTGACAGCGTATATGTTTCTGTCTGTGAAGAGGCGGTCATCGGGACGGTGATTTTGTCAGAGTGAGTCCCGTCCCGTCCCGTCCCGTCCCGTTCGTCACAACGTATGTGTTTCTCTGTGTAGGCGGCGCCATCGGGACGGTCCTTTTTTCGGATTCAATCCCGTCCCGTCCCGTCCCGTTGCTCTAGTAGTGACAGCAGACGTCTTTGTCTGTGAAGAGCCGCGCATCGGGACGGGGATTTTTTTCAGAGTGAGTCCCGTCCCGTCCCGTCCCGTTCGTCATAGCGTATGTGTTTCTCTGTGTAGCCGGCGCCATTGGGATTGTCATTTTCTTTGCAGCGAATCCCGTCCCGTCCCGTCCCGTTGCTGTACTACTGACAGCGTATATGTTTCTGTCTGTGAGGAGGCGCTCATCGGGACGGTGATTTTTTCAGAGTGAGTCCCGTCCCGTCCCGTCCCGTTGGTGACAACGTATGTGTTTCTCTGTGTAGGCGGCGCCATCGGGACGGTCCTTTTTTCGGATTGAATCCCGTCCCGTCCCGTCCCGTTGCTGTACAAGTGACAGCGTATATGTCTTTGTCTGTGAAGAGGCGCGCATCGGGACGGTGATTTTTTTCAGAGTCAGTCCCGTCCCGTCCCGTCCCGTTCGTCACAACGTATGTGTTTCTCTGTGTAGGCGGCGCCATCGGGACGGTCATTTTTCCGCACTGAATCCCGTCCCGTCCCGTCCCGTTGCTGTACTAGTGACAGCGTATATGTCTTTATCTGTATAGAGGCCGCCATCGGGACGGTGATTTTTTTCGAAGTGAATCCCGTCCCGTCCCGTCCCGTTGCTGTACTACCGACAGCGTATATGTCTTTGTCTGTGAAGAGGCGCGCATCGGGACGGTGATTTTTTTCAGAGTCAGTCCCGTCCCGTCCCGTCCCGTTCGTCACAACGTATGTGTTTCTCTGTGTAGGCGGCGCCATCGGGACGGTCATTTTTCCGCACTGAATCCCGTCCCGTCCCGTCCCGTTGCTGTACAAGTGACAGCGTATATGTCTTTGTCTGTATAGAGGCCGCCATTGGGACGGTGATTTTTTTTTTGAAGTGAATCCCGTCCCATCCCGTCCCGTTGCTGTACTACCGACAGCGTATATGTCTTTGTCTGTGAAGAGGCGCGCATCGGGACGGTGATTTTTTTCAGAGTCAGTCCCGTCCCGGACCGTCCCGTTCGTCACAACGTATGTGTTTCTCTGTGTAGGCGGCGCCATCGGGACGGTCATTTTTCCGCACTGAATCCCGTCCCGTCCCGTCCCGTTGCTGTACTAGTGACAGCGTATATGTCTTTGTCTGTATAGAGGCCGCCATCGGGACGGTGATTTTTTTCGAAGTGAATCCCGTCCCGTCCCGTCCCGTCCCGTTGCTGTACTACTGACAGCGTATATGTCTTTGTCTGTGAAGAGGCGCGCATCGGGACGGTGATTTTTTTTCAGAGTCAGTCCCGTCCCATCCCGTCCCGTTCGTCACAACGTATGTGTTTCTCTGTGTAGGCGGCGCCATCGGGACGGTCATTTTTCTGCACTGAATCCCGTCCCGTCCCGTCCCGTTGCTGTACTAGTGACAGCGTATATGTCTTTGTCTGTATAGAGGCCGCCATCAGGACGGTCATTTTTTTGGATTGTATCCCATCCCGTCCCGTCCCGTTGCTGTACTACTGACAGGGTATATGTCTTTGTCTGTGAAGAGGCGCTCATCGGCATTGTGAATTTTTCAGAGTGAGTCCGGTCCAGTCCCGTCCCGTTGGTGACAACGTATGTGTTTCTCTGTGTAGGCGGCGCCATCGGGACGGTCATTTTTTCGGATTGAATCCCGTCCCGTCCCGTCCCATTGCTCTAGTAGTGACAGCATACGTCTTTGTCTGTGAAGAGCCGCGCATCGGGACGGGGATTTTTTTCAGAGTGAGTCCCGTCCCGTCCCGTCCCGTTCGTCATAGCGTATGTGTTTCTCTGTGTAGCCGGCGCCATTGGGATTGTCATTTTCTTTGCAGCGAATCCCGTCCCGTCCCGTCCCGTTGCTGTACTACTGAGAGCGTATATGTCTTGAGAGCGTGTGTGAGAGCGTATATGAAACAGCGACGGTCCTTCCTTTCCTTCCCCCGGCCTTTAGACATTCCACGTACCTTCTACACCGCCCGCCCCTCCCAAGTAGCAATTGCGTTCAAATTCAAATTCGCTTTTCGGGGATAAATTTTTGCGTTTCATTGCTGCGCAGCAATTAAAATGTCTGTCTCGGCGGAGGAACTTGGCCACGGTTCGGAAGTCGGAGGGCAGAAGCTGGGCAGAAGTCGGAGGAGAAGTAACGGTGACACGAAGGCAGCGTGGACGCCCATTCAATGACGTCGTCACGCCTCCTCGTCACTCAGATTAACTTGCAGCATTGTAAGGCGGCGACAGGAGTGCTTGTCCGTCGCTTTGCAGAAACGCATACATTTCCTATGCTAGCTCTCATCCAAGAGCCCTGGGTCTACGAGAAGAGGATCTGCGGTCTCTCTGGACAACAGGGAAGTTTGTTTTGGGCCACTGGTGTCCAAGTTCCCAGAGCCTGTATCTTCATCAGGCGTGGTCTCTCAGTTTCAGCGCTGCCTCAGCTCTGCGCTCGCGACGTCGCAGCGGTGCTGGTCAACTTCCATTGGCGGGGCAGGTCGCGCAAAGTCGTCTTCGCCTCAGTCTACCTTCCCAGCGACTCGCCGACGTTACCACCATCGGCAGAGTTCGGGGCGCTCGTCGCCTTCAGCCGCGCGAAGCAGCTGCCTCTCGTAGTGGGCTGCGACGCCAACTCACATCACAAGGTGTGGGGCAGTTCAGACACGAATGCCCGGGGCGACGCTCTCCTCAACTACCTGGTCAGCGTCGACTTAGAGGTGCTCAATGTCGGTGGAAAGCCGACATTCGTGACCAGCGCTCGTCGTGAAGTCTTGGACATCACTCTGTGTTCTAGAGACTTTGCGTGTGAAGTGAAGAATTGGCGCGTCTCTGATGAGACGTCCTTTTCGGATCACATGCAAATCTGTTTCAGCCTAGCGTTAGATCCGCCGCCGCCGGTCTTCTACCGAGATAGGCGGGCAACAGACTGGCAGCGATTCGCGGAGTCGCTGACGAGACGGTGGGGCCGCCCAACAGCTGCTCAGCAGCTTGACTCGGCCGAGTCCATCGAAGGGGAGTTGTCGACGCTGTATCGCCACGTCGGCGCTGCGTTTAGAGAAGCATGTCCAGAGAAGCGGCTGCGCCTTGGGCGTCGGGTCCCCTGGTGGACTCGTCAGCTTGGCGAACTGCGCCGAGAAGCTAGGCGCCTCTGGAGGCGCTACTACGCGTCCAGATCCGCTTTGGACTGGGAGGCATACCGCGCGGTGCAGCGCCAATTCAAGCGCCAACTACGCCAAGCAAAGGCCTCTTCATGGAGGGAGTTCTGCTCATCCATTGAGGGAAGTTCTGCAGTTTCGAAGCTGTATAGGGTGTTGTCTACGGACAAGCGTGTGCGTCTGGGTATGCTGCGCCTGCCGACAGGCGAGTGCACGGCTGGTAGGGGGGAGGCTCTCTCTCACCTGCTGTCTGTCCACTTTCCTGGCAGCAGCGCAGCAACGGCGCCGGCCAGTCCGGAACCGCTGCCGCAGGCGCGGCCGGACTGGCGCCTGGCCCACCAGATCGTCTCAGAAATGAGGGTGAAATGGGCGATCTCGTCCTTCTCGCCCTTCAAAGCCCCGGGGGAGGATGAGGTGTTCCCTGCCCTCTTGCAGAAGGGGTTGCCCATCCTGCTAGTCAGTCTGTGCAACGTGTTTCGCGCCTCGATCGCTCTGGGCTACATCCCCAGGGCGTGGCGTCGAGTCAGGGTGGTCTTCATCCCAAAGCCCGCCAAAGAAGATTACGCGAATGCAAAGTCGTTCAGGCCAATCAGCCTCTCGTCGTTCCTTCTGAAGGCGCTCGAGAGGCTCGTCGACAGGTTCCTACGGGACACTGTCCTGGCTCGAAGTCCGCTGCACGCGTGTCAGCACGTGTACCAAGCGGGTAAGTCTACTGAGACGGCTCTTCACTCGCTCGTCAGCCGTCTGAGCCAGTCGTTGGAGGCCGGCCAGTTTGCCATGGCGGCCTTCTTTGATATTGAGGGGGCATTTGACAATGCCCCCTTTCAAGCGATCTCGCAGGCGTTGCAGGGCCGCGCGGCGCCGCCGGCCCTCGTCACCTGGGTGGAGAGCATGCTCAAGCAGCGCCAGGTCACCGCCACCATGGAGGACTGCTCAAAGGTAGTCAGCGTCCAGCGCGGCTGTCCACAGGGGGGCGTCCTCTCGCCCCTTCTGTGGTCACTCGTGGTGGATAGTCTTTTGGTGTCACTCGAACGCCAAGGCATTTTCGCTCAGATGTACTCTGACGACGGCGCCATTGTCGTCAGTGGCATGTGTCTCAGCACAATTTGTGCTTTGATACAGCAAGCGTTGCGTTCCACAGACCGCTGGTGCGTGGAGCGAGATTTGGCCATTCAACCGGCCAAGACCGAATTGGTTCTCTTCACGCGGCGACGGAAGCTGCAAGGCCTCCGCCTGCCAAAGCTGGGGAACACTCAGCTACAGCTGTCAAGTCAGGTCAAGTATTTGGGCGTCACGCTCGACGCCAAGCTTACATGGGCGGCGCATGTCTCAAGCAAAGCCGCCAAAGGAGTTCGCGCCTTCTGGCAGGTTAAGAGAGCGGTCGGCTCCAAATGGGGTCTGACTGCCACTGTTGTGCATTGGCTGTACACAGTAGTCGTTCGCCCTATGCTTACCTATGCCGCACTGGTTTGGTGGCCCAGGGTAGAGATTGAAACTGCTCGCATTCAGCTAAGCAAGGTCCAGAGACTGGCGTGCCTCTGCATGACAGGGGCCATGGTGTCGACGCCGACGGCCGCGCTGGAGGTCCTGCTGGGCTTGCCACCGCTGGACGTCGTCGTCAAGGCTTCAGCCATGTCTGCTTGCTACCGACTCAAGCGGACTGGCCAGTGGCGCGGTGCGCGCGGTCCACACTCGCTCATCGAGGGGCAACTACTCGCTGCCGCGCCCGCAGCTGCACTCAGGGCCGACTCTATCGGTCCTGAGTTTAGTTTTGAGATGGACGTTTCCATTAAGGTTAAGGTTCAGGTTCACTCGCGGCAAGAGTGGGCGGCTGGGCGGCCGCCAGAGACGACGATGGCCGCTGTGGCTTGCTACACTGACGGCTCAAGCATTCGTCGCGCTGGCGTCGGCGCCGGCGTGTACATTCCGTCTCTGAACGTGGAGCAATCGATACCGCTTGGTAGAAGTGCAACCGTCTTTCAGGCGGAAGTTTTGGCCATCAGCTACGCTGCCCAGCATCTGGCGGGGCTGGAGGTTGGCGAGGAGGACGTCGCGATTTTCTCTGATAGTCGCGCCGCCCTCCTGGCCATTAGTTCCTGCAAGACGAGCTCTCGTCTTGTACGGGAGTGCAGAAATGCGCTCAACGCTATTCGTGCTCGGAGCATTCAACTGTTCTGGGTTCCAGGACACTCAGGGGTTGCAGGAAACGAACGCGCCGACGCTCTGGCTCGTGCCGGATCGCTGACGCCGTTTGTAGGTCCGGAGCCTCGCGTAACTCTGACGATATCTATCCTAAGTTTCCTTTCAAAGTCATGTCAAACTACATGTCATTTGAACGAAAACAAAATGTACATTAACTTGTTGGTCAGAATTACGCGCGAAGGGGGCTGTCGTTTCCTCTTCGAAGTCAACTTCGATTGGCCGACGAACTTCGTGGAGTTGCGTGAATGCAGCTGGGACCAAGACGACACTCTCCAGGTCGGCGAGGGATGCGCGGCGATTGCGCTGGCGACTTGCGACGCCGGATTTTGGAAGTTCGTCCCTGCTAAGAATCAAGGTACGTACTTTTTGAGTCGGAGGTCGAAATGATAATTCTAAATGGGACTCAAATACTAGATCCTGCCGGTAAATGGGAAAATTCTCGGCCCGCACGGGCTAGGCGTGTGTACGGACGAAAAAGTTGGAAAAAGCGTCTAGGTGGCGCTTGTTTGAGTTCTACTGGTAGTTTTTGGTCAAAAATGTGCATCAATTAGCTTTGCTATGTTGTTTACCTGTTTAATCGTGATGGAGCAGTCAGAAGCACTGAAATATGCCAACATTTAGTTATTTTTATGCTGTTAGACAGTGTAAACATCCCTGTCCAAAAACCATGGGTGGGGGGGGGGGGAGCGGCGGCAGCAGGTGGGGGTTGAATTGAAAGGACTACATGGCGCATAAAGCCGAATCTCAAATCCCCTCCCAATTACAGGTATGCTGTAAACATATAAAGTAGAAGACAGAGTATGGACTGTTGTTTCCTCGGCACAGACGATGGAGCTGCGACGAACAAACAACGCTGGAACCTACTGGCGGGGTTCGATTCCAAGCCTCGAGCGGAGGGAGCCGTGCAGAACTTTGCAACCGTCGAACGCGTCCCCTGCCACACGGACCCGTCACCTGATGACGCGCGTGCGGTCTACATTCGTCCAGACGATGCGCGCGTCCTGTATCCGCGAGGTGAAGTGCCATTTTATTCACGTGTGTCCCGATTTACGTTGTCAACTGTTCGGTTATACGCTGGTTTTTAGAGATCTTTGGAGCGCACAAGCCAGACTGGACCTGCGCTGGGTTCCTCACCGACTGGCCCGTGTTCCAGTTCGTGATCGGCCGCAACTTCTCTGGAGTTGTCGTACTCCATCCCTTCGACCAAGCGCGGCGCCGGTGCATCCGGATCACTGTAGAGCTGGACTGGTCCACGGCCTGGTGCTTGTCGTTCATCGGCCCTGACGGACTGCTGTACATCTGGTGCTGCTCGGAGACGGAGCAGAAGCAAACGCTCGTGCACGTCGACATTTCCAATGCCCTTCGCGACCGCCTCCGTCGTCGCTGCGCGTACTGCGGCGCTGTGCCCGAGAGCGCCACCGTTCGATTCAGCGTCTGCACCGAGTGCAAGCGGAACCGGAGCCATGTCCGCTGGTGGGAGGTACCCTGCCACTACTGCAGTCAGGAGTGTAAGACGCGCCACATGGAGGAGCATAACGAGCTCTTCCATTGACGCAGCCTGCAGCTGCTGCCCCCCCCCCCCCCCACAAAATTCAAATGTGTCTTAAGCCCGATTTACAGCCGCCGGATAGTCCGCCGGACTATCCGCCGGACCCGCTCGCGGACCCGGTCTTTCGATTTACAGCCGCCGGATAGTCCGCCGGACTATCCGCCGGACTCGAGTTGACCAACTTTCAATAAAGTCCGCGGACTAGTCCGCGGTCTTTTTTTGAATCTGGCGGAAACGCCTTCCGAGTACAGATATTGCGCAAGTTTTGGTACTTGGAAGTTTATGAAAGCGCACTTGGAAGTTTCTGACAGCGCACTTGGAAGTTTCTTGCCGCTGCTGCCGGGCGGGAGAGCTAGAATTGAACGTAATTTTTGTTCTTCTTTCATAATAGTGTTTTCGCTGAGCTCTGAGGTGGCGCTGTTGAGCTGGCCGGTCGTCGCGCTGATGCTTGTTTCGAATTGTTTTCTACCGTACCGACAAAAGTACCCGTTCAAAAGAGGGTGTAGACGCGCATTTCTAAAAAAAGACCGGCGGATAGTCCGGCAGCTGTAAACGCGCCTTTTGACCGACGGACTCCGTGTCCGAGTCCGGGGCCGGGTCCGAGTCCGTGACCGGGTCCGGGTCCGGCGGCTGTAAATCGGCCTTTAGGTGTTTATTAGCCGTTACGCAATACTTTGTCGTGAGGGTTGAACTACTGCAATGTTGATGTGCGCTACAGTTTGTTAAGTATTATTGCTCTTTGTTGGGTAAACTTGTTGAATGAGCGGTTTGTGGGCAGTAGAGGAGTTGCGACACTGTTGAATACACACATATGATGTCCCCGGACCACCCAGGCATGAACACACGGGCAAGAACCCAAGCAGGCACAGGCACAGGATGACACGAATACAAACAAGACCAGCCGCTGACCATGACTAACGTTTCCAAATTGTTCTTCAATAAATTGAATGCAAACTGGTACTTTGCAGCTGCATCCGTCGCCTACCCCCTGTCCCCGTCGCCCCCCCCCCCGCCCTGTACCCATCCCCCCCCCCCGACCAACTCAAGCAAGCCGACATCGGGTACAGGTGTGTGGCGCGAGCTAGCACGTGATTGATGGGCTGAGGCCAGGTAGGGTGCTGCAGCAACTCCGTGACCGTAAGGACGCCGGCACAGGCGAACAGGAGGTCGCAGAAATAGCCCTTTTTGTCTGCAGAAGAACCATACGAAAGACCCAATCCGTAGATAGTCTGCCACGACACACACCGATAATGATCTTTCCGTAGTGGTCTACGAGTTGCAGTTCCTCCTGCGGTACGGGGGCACTCGTGCACGCCGTGTCGACCGCCAACTCGAGAAAACCGACGAACCGCGCGTGATCTTTGTCAAAGTAAACTGCCTGACGGTTGACTCCAGGCGGAGCGGCTTAAATGTACCCCCTACTCATGATTGCTAGAGTTATAGATCAGCTACATAATTTGGAACGTACCGCGAGGCGTGACAGCACTCGCCAACTCTGCAGCCCGCAAGTAGCCAGCCGCGCCAGCGAGGACCATCCTTTGTTCGCTCAAGTGAGTGAAGCTGATGCCCTCCACGTTCGCAATGACAGCCCTTGTCCTCCCATTTTTGTAAGTGACCGACAAAAATCGAGTGCCTAACACAGATGTTGTTGGTAACGCCAAGCCTTTAACCTGACTGAAATGACAGCACTATACCCGAACAGTTAACGACCGAAGTGCTTCTGTCAATGAGCCAACCAGCATCAAGCCAGGGCTGCTCATTAGTCGACGTGTATCCGTCCCACACAGCGCCGAAAAATGCATGACTGCGTGTCCACGACCTCAAAGCATTGGGAATGTTAAATATTGCAACTAAATGAGAGGACAGGCTGGGGGTGATCTTCGAAGCCTCCAACCAGATTACTGGTGGGCAAATATTAGTACAATGTTTGATTGAAAAAGAAATCGTTTACACGCCTCTGACTCCAAAAGTTTTCGTACGCATGTTGTTTCACCCTGTTTACACCGAATCATTCGTAATTTTCGTTGCGTCGAGATTGTGTCTCAGGTGCTAGGTATATGGCAAAAAAGCAGCACTACACTCGATGGGACCTATTGTGCAGACTTTTGATCGATTGTAGAAAAAGCTATAATTCAAAGGACAACCTGTATTCATTTCTTTCCGGCTTATAGGGTCGTCCGTACGAAAAATCGCACATTTAAGATCCCCCCTGGCGGCCAAAGTGTTGCAAGATTGACTGCCCATATAGACACACGGCTCAAGTTTTTTGCGGCTGTCATAAGCCAACTACGTATGCGTATACGGTTTTATTCGATAGTTGAAGTCAGGAAGACACGAGAATAGAGCAGGAGCACTAGATATATTGGGAGGGTAAACACGGGTACCTCTTCCGGTGTAGCTGAGCCACTGGGATTGACGAGCGACGTCCGACTTTGGAGGCGACGGCGACGATCTGAAGTGACTCGAATGCGGGACGGTCCTGGGAGGTTAGCAGCGGAGGAAAGACACCACGGCGCGTTTTATAGCGCCTCTTCAAACGCACGATACTGTTTGTTATTGTTGCTCAATGAGAACATGAAAGAAAGATTACCTACAACACAGTCATAGGGGGGCTCGGCAGACGAGAACGGGGGGGGGGGGCGAGTTTAATCCGGGTTTCACGGCGGTGTGGCTACAATCGTCCCACTTTTTTGACGGACAACCGTCAGCGGTGACGATAACCATCCCAGATGACGTGCGCTGAACCCTCTCTAGAAATCAGAAACAAGTAAGCAAAGGTGCGGTTTTTGTTTGATTTTCAGCGTAATGTGATGGAACAATTTTTAAAAGCCGTAATTAAACGTCGTTTTGAGTCATTTTGGACCGAAGAGGATCCATATATGCCTTATTTTGTTCTCAAATTTTCTACTTGGACTGCCCTACCCTCCGCTATTTCGAATGTAGCCTGGTTGAGTGGTTGGCCCAAAACCCCTGCGGCTGCAAACAACCAGACGCACGTGCCTCGCCTTGGGTTTTGAAGGAATTTACACAGATGATGACAATGCGCATCGGAAGTGCAGATGCGCTGGATGCCTGAATGTCGTCAGCAGAGGTCAAATTCTTGGTTTCAGTTGACATTGACGTTTTTGACGTATTAGGCATTGCCGTTGAGGTTTAATAGAGAGGACAATGAAAGAGAACATACTACACCAAAACAAATCGTTTTATTTAGCTGCACGTCGATCAATACCACACAACCGAAACAAACCGCGGATACGCGACGTTATTGTACAAAAGAACCGTATGGATTACGAACTACAGCGAAATGTACGGATCTTCGAGGAAATGGTTTTTGCAAAGCCTGTACAAAACCCGCTTCTGGCTACGAGTGTTTGCTAGCGGACTTCTATACAAGGGAAATCGGGACGAAGTCATGCGCACAAAATGCTTGCTGCGCACTCTAGTGGCGGCCATGCGGGGGGTTACACAAAAGCGTAATAGGATTTGGGCGCAAAGACAAAAAAAAAACAAAGTTGACAAGGTGTTGTTCACATGGGAAGGCCGGGCATGCGTGGGGGAGGTGGACAGGTGGGCCAGTGGTCGGCCGCCTACATCAAGGTCGGGGCGGCGAACTGCTCGGACGGTTCCAACAGCTTGTTGCAGGCGATGGCGGCAATGTCGCGAACTGCCGCCTATGGTCGAAAAAACGAAAAATGGACGATAAAGGCAGATATGACGGTCATCGCTCAAAAACATACTCACGTCGTCCATGCAGTGCCAGTTGTCGTACAACTCCGAGGCGCAGACCATTGCCTGTCGCAGGGGCTGCGGCCACTTGGTATCCGTGAGGAACCGCGACGGCGGCCCGTACGCTCGGTGCGTCAACAGCAGTTCGCCGAAGTACCGCCTTTTCTCTAGAAAGATAGAAGACACAAACAACAGACGTTATTGGCCAAAGTCACACGCTTGTCAATCAGTCCCGCCATCAATGCGTACCAAGAATGGGCTCCTGCCACCGCGTGTACAGCTGCAGCTTCTCCATCTCGACCGGCAACTGGCTGCACGCCGAGTTGATGGCTTCTTCGACAAACCCCGCGAATCTGGCGTGGTACTTGTCAAAGAATGGAGCGTCCGGACCGACACCGCCGGATGGTCCTTTGAATTAAGAATAGATGTATATATTTATTGATAGCAAAATAAAATCTATTACATCCTAGAAGGTATACATGTCTGCAGCGTGTATTCTCTGTCCTCCCTTAGTACAGGGGCCCGCTCCTCCCCCCCTCCCCAAGATGAGGAGAAAGTTATACCATACGCGTTGTAGTTATTGAACATCGGTACTTTAGACTTCAAGATGTTGTACCTGGTTTTTTCACGAAAAATTGGGAAAGGCTTAGTACATCTTTTTCTTTAATTTGGAAAGCTTAGCGTTTGATGCGACTCAGTAATGCCAACGTTTCGTAAATTGCGTTTTCTGCGTCGTCGGTTTTCCTTTGTGTTACCCTCGTCTCCCAGAGCGGTTCCCAGTTGAAGGGCTCGCAACGAAGACTGTTCGCCAGCCGCCAGAAACTGCTGCTTTTGGTGACGGGTAAAGTCGAAGCGATCGACAGTGATCACCGCTGCGCGACGTTCGCCATTCGCGTAGCGCACACCGACGAAATCCAGTCATGAAACAATGCAATAAAATAAATAAATATATTTACATAGGACAAAACCAAACATAAGCAACTCTGCTGTTGTATACAAACCAGAACTGTTCGTCCAGGTGTCGCCGCCGACGATCGCCCACTGCGGGTCCAGCTGCGGGTCTTCACTCTCGGACTTGTACCCGTTCCAAATTTGACCGTAGACGACAGGGATGTTGCGGTTGGAGAGAGGGAAGATAACGTTGAACATGGTTAGGCAACAGTGTTGTTGTGTTCGTGGCCACTCAGCGAGACCTAACGGTGCTCGACGAATTGAAGAAAACTGAATCAATAAGCGGAAACAACTGCAAAATTAACCGACAAGCAATGTATTAGTAAACGGAATCAACAGCTTCTGCGGTCTGAAATTGCGCCTTTTAACAACTTGACAATCCCAATGGCGCCGGCTACACAGAGAAACACATACGCTATGACGAACGGGACGGGACGGGACGGGACTGACTAAAAAAAGCCCCCCCCCCCCCCCGCAAGCGACTCTGAAAAACCCCCCCCCCCCGCGCCCCGCCCCCCACACAAAGACGCCCCCGCCACCACAAGAACGACGGGACGGGACGGGATTCAGTGCGGAAAAATGACCATCCCGATGGCGCTGCCTACACAGAGAAACACATACGTTGTGACGAACGGGACGGGATGGGAGGGACGGGACTGACAAAAAATCACCATCCCGATGCGCGCCTCTTCACAGACAAAGACATATACGCTGTCGGTAGTACAGCAACGGGACGGGACGGGACGGGATTCACTTCGAAAAAAATCACCGTCCCGATGGCGGCCTCTATACAGACAAAGACATATACGCTGTCACTTGTACAGCAACGGGACGGGACGGGACGGGATTCAATCCGAAAAAAGGACCGTCCCGATGGCGCCGCCTAGACAGAGAAACACATACGTTGTCACCAACAGGACGGGACGGGACGGGATTCACTTCGAAAAAAATCACCGTCCCGATGGCGGCCTCTATACAGACAAAGACATATACGCTGTCACTAGTACAGCAATGGGACGGGACGGGACGGGATTCAGTGCGGAAAAATGACCGTCCCGATGGCGCCGCCTACACAGAGAAACACATACGTTGTGACGAACGGGACGGGACGGGACGGGACTGACTCTGAAAAAAATCACCGTCCCGATGCGCGCCTCTTCACAGACAAAGACATATACGCTGTCGGTAGTACAGCAACGGGATGGGACGGGACGGGATTCACTTCGAAAAAAATCACCGTCCCGATGGCGGCCTCTATACAGACAAAGACATATACGCTGTCACTAGTACAGCAACAGGACGGGACGGGACGGGATTCAGTGCGGAAAAATGACCGTCCCGATGGCGCCGCCTAGACAGAGAAACACATACGTTGTCACCAACGGGACGGGACGGGACGGGATTCACTTCGAAAAAAATCACCGTCCCGATGGCGGCCTCTATACAGACAAAGACATATACGCTGTCACTAGTACAGCAACGGGATGGGACGGGACGGGATTCAGTGCGGAAAAATGACCGTCCCGATGGCGCCGCCTACACAGAGAAACACATACGTTGTGACGAACGGGACGGGACGGGACGGGACTGACTCTGAAAAAAATCACCGTCCCGATGCGCGCCTCTTCACAGACAAAGACATATACGCTGTCGGTAGTACAGCAACGGGACGGGACGGGACGGGATTCACTTCGAAAAAAATCACCGTCCCGATGGCGGCCTCTATACAGACAAAGACATATACGCTGTCACTAGTACAGCAACGGGACGGGACGGGACGGGATTCAGTGCGGAAAAATGACCGTCCCGATGGCGCCGCCTACACAGAGAAACACATACGTTGTGACGAACGGGACGGGACGGGACGGGACTGACTCTGAAAAAAATCACCGTCCCGATGCGCGCCTCTTCACAGACAAAGACATATACGCTGTCGGTAGTACAGCAACGGGACGGGACGGGACGGGATTCACTTCGAAAAAAATCACCGTCCCGATGGCGGCCTCTATACAGACAAAGACATATACGCTGTCACTAGTACAGCAACGGGACGGGACGGGACGGGATTCAGTGCGGAAAAATGACCGTCCCGATGGCGCCGCCTACACAGAGAAACACATACGTTGTGACGAACGGGACGGGACGGGACGGGACTGACTCTGAAAAAAATCACCGTCCCGATGCGCGCCTCTTCACAGACAAAGACATATACGCTGTCGGTAGCACAGCAACGGGACGGGACCGGACGGGATTCACTTCGAAAAAAATCACCGTCCCGATGGCGGCCTCTATACAGACAAAGACATATACGCTGTCACTACTAGAGCAACGGGACGGGACGGGACGGGATTCAGTGCGGAAAAATGACCGTCCCGATGGCGCCGCCTACACAGAGAAACACATACGTTGTGACGAACGGGACGGGACGGGACGGGATTCAGTGCGGAAAAATGACCGTCCCGATGGCGCCGCCTACACAGAGAAACATATACGTTGTGACGAACGGGACGGGACGGGACGGGACTGACTCTGAAAAAAATCACTGTCCCGATGCGCGCCTCTTCACAGACAAAGACATATATGCTGTCGGTAGTACAGCAACGAGACGGGACGGGACGGGATTCACTTCGAAAAAAATCACCGTCCCGATGGCGGCCTCTATACAGACAAAGACATATACGCTGTCACTAGTACAGCAACGGGACGGGACGGGACGGGATTCAGTGCGGAAAAATGACCGTCCCGATGGCGCCGCCTACACAGAGAAACACATACGTTGTGACGAACGGGACGGGACGGGACGGGACTGACTCTGAAAAAAATCACCGTCCCAATGCGCGCCTCTTCACAGACAAAGACATATACGCTGTCAGTAGTACAGCAACGGGATGGGACGAGACGGGATTCAGTGCGGAAAAATGACCGTCCCGATGGCGCCGCCTACACAGAGAAACACATACGTTGTGACGAACGGGACGGGACGGGACGGGACTGACTCTGAAAAAAATCACTGTCCCGATGCGCGCCTCTTCACAGACAAAGACATATATGCTGTCGGTAGTACAGCAACGAGACGGGACAGGACGGGATTCACTTCGAAAAAAATCACCGTCCCGATGGCGGCCTCTATACAGACAAAGACATATACGCTGTCACTACTAGAGCAACGGGACGGGACGGGACGGGATTCAGTGCGGAAAAATGACCGTCCCGATGGCGCCGCCTACACAGAGAAACACATACGTTGTGACGAACGGGACGGGACGGGACGGGACTGACTCTGAAAAAAATCACCGTCCCGATGCGCGCCTCTTCACAGACAAAGACATATACGCTGTCAGTAGTACAGCAACGGGACGGGACGGGACGGGATTCAGTGCGGAAAAATGACCGTCCCGATGGCGCCGCCTACACAGAGAAACACATACGTTGTGACGAACGGGACGGGACGGGACGGGACTGACTCTTAAAAAAATCACTGTCCCGATGCGCGCCTCTTCACAGACAAAGACATATATGCTGTCGGTAGTACAGCAACGAGACGGGACGGGACGGGATTCACTTCGAAAAAAATCACCGTCCCGATGGCGGCCTCTATACAGACAAAGACATATACGCTGTCAGTAGTACAGCAACGGGACGGGACGGGACGGGATTCAGTGCGGAAAAATGACCGTCCCGATGGCGCCGCCTACACAGAGAAACACATACGTTGTGACGAACGGGACGGGACGGGACGGGACTGACTCTGAAAAAAATCACCGTCCCGATGCGCGCCTCTTCACAGACAAAGACATATACGCTGTCACTAGTACAGCAACGGGACGGGACGGGACGGGATTCAGTGCGGAAAAATGACCGTCCCGATGGCGCCGCCTACACAGAGAAACACATACGTTGTGACGAACGGGACGGGACGGGACGGGACTGACTCTGAAAAAAATCACCGTCCCGATGCGCGCCTCTTCACAGACAAAGACATATACGCTGTCACTAGTACAGCAACGGGACGGGACGGGACGGGATTCAGTGCGGAAAAATGACCGTCCCGATGGCGCCGCCTACACAGAGAAACACATACGTTGTGACGAACGGGACGGGACGGGACGGGACTGACTCTGAAAAAAATCACCGTCCCGATGCGCGCCTCTTCACAGACAAAGACATATATGCTGTTGGTAGTACAGCAACGGGACGGGACGGGACGGGATTCAGTGCGGAAAAATGACCGTCCCGATGGCGCCGCCTACACAGAGAAACACATACGTTGTGACGAACGGGACGGGACGGGACGGGACTGACTCTGAAAAAAATCACCGTCCCAATGCGCGCCTCTTCACAGACAAAGACATATACGCTGTCACTAGTACAGCAACGGGACGGGACGGGACGGGATTCAGTGCGGAAAAATGACCGTCCCGATGGCGCCGCCTACACAGAGAAACACATACGTTGTGACGAACGGGACGGGACGGGACGGGACTGACTCTGAAAAAAATCACCGTCCCAATGCGCGCCTCTTCACAGACAAAGACATATACGCTGTCACTAGTACAGCAACGGGACGGGACGGGACGGGATTCAGTGCGGAAAAATGACCGTCCCGATGGCGCCGCCTACACAGAGAAACACATACGTTGTGACGAACGGGACGGGACGGGACGGGACGGGACTGACTCTGAAAAAAATCACCGTCCCGATGCGCGCCTCTTCACAGACAAAGACATATACGCTGTCAGTAGTACAGCAACGGGACGGGACGGGACGGGATTCAGTGCGGAAAAATGACCGTCCCGATGGCGCCGCCTACACAGAGAAACACATACGTTGTGACGAACGGGACGGGACGGGACGGGACTGACTCGAAAAAAAATCACCGTCCCGATGCGCGCCTCTTCACAGACAAAGACATATACGCTGTCGGTAGTACAGCAACGGGACGGGACGGGACGGGATTCAGTGCGGAAAAATGACCGTCCCGATGGCGCCGCCTACACAGAGAAACACATACGTTGTGACGAACGGGACGGGACGGGACGGGACTGACTCTGAAAAAAATCACCGTCCCGATGCGCGCCTCTTCACAGACAAAGACATATACGCTGTCGGTAGTACAGCAACGGGACGGGACGGGACGGGATTCAGTGCGGAAAAAATCGCCGTCCCGATGGCCGCGTCTACACAGACAAAAGACATAACGCTGTCACTACTAGAGCAACGGGACGGGACGGGACCGGATTCAGTCACCAGTTGGACGCCAGCACGACCTAGAAGGCCCAACCACCGAAAAGTACACCCTATCAAAACAAACACCAACATACGTGGTTTTGAAAAAGCATCTCTCAAAAAGAAAAATAAATTAAAGACAAATTTAAATAAATTAAATAAAGGGAAAAACACAAAACAAGCATAACCTATCTATGGGGTACTGCTTCACTTGGGCCCTGCACATGCCTTTGGGGCTCGTGGTCAATCCCAAGGTCCAGTCCTCCAACATCGGCGGCGCGATGAGCACCATCGGTCACGAAATCGCCCACCAAGTTGCTAAATTGCAGAATTGAATTTGCCTACGTGTCCATGTATCTGTGTCCACAAAATTCTACATGTGCTGTATGTGCCGTGTGCCTATCCGCCAATACAGCTGCTCCTTTCGCAGTGGTTCGGCAACCTGGTCACCATGAGCTGGTGGAACGACTTGTGGCTGAACGAAGGCCTGGCCACCTTCTGGACCGCTTCCGCCGTCGTCGCCGCATTCCCGAACCAACAGTTGGCTGTGAGGAGTTGCCGTGTAAACTCGTTTCCCCGCACCGTAAATGACCTTGTCTTGCTTATGCTTACCTTGGCAGTTAGGCCCAATATTACGTGTCCGCTCACTTCACGCTCCAAAGCGACGCGTCACCTTCCAAAGCGCACCCAGTCTACGACCAAGACGGGCCTAACTTCGACGGAACGGCATACATCAAGGTGACATGACCCTACCGTGTTGGATGCAACCACAATGTACAGAACGCACAAAGCAAAATTGATGGATAACGTGAATCGACTCTGGCTTCAGGGATCTCTTCTCATGGCAATGCTCGAAGGTGTGATTGGCAAGGAGACACTCCAGCAAGGCCTATCGGTAGGATACAATCCTGTTCAGGGCAGGGCGTCTTTACCCTCTTGAGAAAACTTGTCATGGATTTTCAGACGTACCTCAGCAGACACAGCTACGGCAGCGTGACCCACACGGACATGTGGAATGCCATCAGCGAGGTTGGATTGTCGCAAACCGCTTGTGACATATCCGGCCGGACGCTTCTCCACCTTGCAGCACGTTCCGGAGGGTCTCAAAGACTGGTGCGGCCGGAAGTTGAACGTGGCCGCCACGATGAACCCCTGGCTGAAGCAGGCGACCTTCCCCATTGTGAGAGTGACTAAGTTGGACTCGAGTAACTTCCTCGTCAGTCAAGAGCCGGTCGCGCGACGCGAGCTCCTGCCCGCCTCCGAGTTCGACTACAGCTGGCCCGTACCCATCCACTACAAGACCGACAGCGCAGAGGGCTTCGCCTGGCTCTCGCCCAAACAAGGTCCCAGCATATTTGTAAAGGCCGATTTTTGTCCCTTGCATGTCCGTGTCACACGGTTATTAATCGGGCTTTGGCAGTGGCCGGGGTAGTGGAATAGACGGCCCAATCAAAAGCCACGCCTTTCCCAACAGCCCTCCTTACAGCTGGATGCGGCGCAGCAATGCTGCAGATCAGAGCCAAGTGGCTGCACATCACAAGCGGACCAATGTCCTTTGTCAGAGTGTTGTACGATGACGACAGTTGGGCGGCTCTACTGACCCAGCTAGCGAACACTGGAGAGGTAGAGAGCTGCGTGTATGAACAGTTCCAGCACTATTGATACATTTGACGCGAGGCTTTGGTAAAAAAAATTCATTTGTTTTTAAATTAAAAATTTTTAAGAATAAGTTTTTTGTTAAACGTTCTCAGAAACCGTTTTGGATGCCAAATCAATGTTGCAGGAGGTGTTTTAAGCGTAGTAGAGTGTCAATAACAGCCAACTGAGGCATTAAAATCCTTTTGATGTGCATTTTAATCAACATTTTACTACTGATAGGTTTCTTAGTGAGTCGGACTGCGACTATGACTATCCAGCCTTGGTTTGACAGCCTCCAGAACATTTCCAATAGTGCTAATTATGGTTATTTAGCTCATTCAGGCTGTTACTAAGAGGTACTATAGCGTTTAAACACACTAAAACCGTCGCTTTTGCCTATTTTTTTTTATTTTTAGCACTTTTCGGACGATTTTTGGTTTTTTTCATTAACAAATAGATTTCAGTTTCTTCTAACTTAAAAAAGTGTTCTTTTTATTATTTTTCCCAAGCCTGATTGTCGCCAAACATAAAGGATCTCCCGAAAGTTTAGAAATTCTCTAATGGGCAAGTCTTTATGCTGGCGGGGGACCAACTGTTCTTCGCGCGGTAAGTCTGTGGGATATGTGGTACTACGGTACGTTGAGTTGGCTTTGCTGCAAATGCATCTAGAATAATGTGTTGCGACAATTCAGTTGCAGCACTGCACTGTACAGCTATGTTTTATGCCTTTGGCTGTTGTTGAAGGTTGTTGAAAGATGTAGGTCCTTACAGTGGATGAGCTCGACGACCCCAAGCATGCAGCCAACCATGATGCGTGCGTGTGAACCACTTCACGGTTTAGATGCTCGAACGACGACGATTTGGACTGCGATCGATTCAAGTCGCAGAAAGCGAAGTTCTACAACCGACTGTTGGATGTCTTGGACAGCTCTTTTGTTAGTCACAGCTCCTACGGTTCCTACCTATTAGTCGGCTTCATGTTTACCTATGAATGGCGTCAATACTTCGCGGACAGACCTAAGGAGCAAGCCTTGCTGAAGGTACTACGCAGATACGAATCCGTGAAGTTGTTACGGTGCCTACCAACCAACTCGTAATTTTTACGGTTTTTATAATTGTGCGGTGACAGTGACCGGTTTTTTATGGGCCCATCCATGCACATGTACATGTACGTACTGCAAACTAGTGTACCTAGTACCAAACATAGGTACCTATAGCATATTTATACAACCTTCACCCATAGACCAAGTTTTCCGTATTATACCTAGTTTTCCACACACCAAACCATCATAGAAAAACGTTGTAAATACTTCAGAAGTTTGAGCAGCATTTGTTTGGCTCCCTATACAAAAAGGTGCTCAATGCGAGTGACAAGGAGAAGCAGCTTTGGCCTTTCATGTGAGCATTTTCCAAATGCTAAACTTGCAAAAGTGGGTCACCACAACATTATGGTTAGGATCAAGTTCTGTAAGAGTTGCACATGGGCGAGTGGTCACGTTCTGTATGTCGGTGTGATTCGTGTACGCATGTGGTTGGGCACAAATTTTTGCTTCGTCTTACCAGTCCAGCTGACCGCCAATGAACCAGCTTCCAACCATACCTGTAACCGGGTGAGGCCGAGTCAGGGGGGGGGGGGAGTGGTAAATGGACACCCGAGGGGGGACTCCACTCCAGACCAGACCTAAAAGTGGGCAGAGCTGCAGATGTCTCAGACTTTCGAACGAAAGTTGGCGGTAGTACCTAACACTGTGCGGAGGCCGGAGATTACATGTAGCAGAAGGCGACTCGACAAGTAAACGAAAATCAGATTCTTTCTTTAGCGCACTTGAAGAGCGCTTCATCCCCACTGCTTGCAAGTATGGTTTTGGCACTTGCGTTGAAGATTTCGGCACGATTTTCTCGGAACAGATCGACAAACCGTGCGCGCACAGCTCGAACACTACAGCGTATTGCGCCAGGTATGATCAAGCGCTGAAAACCCTTGGGAAGTCAATTCCCCCTTTGCGCTAATGGGCTAATCTAGCACAATTGGTTATAGTTGAGGCAGTGGGCACATACAGTCGTAATGGATGGGACAAGGCATTATTGTCTCTGTTTATCTTGCAATTCAGGGGGAAGAGTGCTATTGGGAAGGGGCTGGGGTTGAGCGTTAGCGTTGCTCTCACAACCATGGTCACTGTGAGAACCTCTGTTGCAGGGTGCCCACTGAACTGCGATTTGCCGCTTATATAGCCGCCGCGAAGGAGGGCGGAGTGAACACGCTCAACCGTCTTATGGAACTGCACGATCTAAACGCGCAGCTCAGCTACAACGATGGCCTGGGTCACTTCATTGAAGACGCCGACTACATTATTAAGGCCATACACTTCACTAGTAGCTACGCGGTCGCCGAAAGGTATACTTGCTGCTTGTGCCTGCTTTCTATA
Source organism: Paralinhomoeus sp. GSCO2_6 (assembly GCA_030248085.1). Lineage (NCBI taxonomy): Eukaryota > Metazoa > Nematoda > Chromadorea > Monhysterida > Linhomoeidae > Paralinhomoeus > Paralinhomoeus sp. GSCO2_6. The sequence continues at coordinate 42,116 of JASAMY010003173.1, forward strand.
TAGCTTCCTGCTTCGCATCCGTCCGTCCGTCCGTCCGTCCGTCCGTCCGTCCGTCCGTCCGTCCGTCCGTCCGTCCGTCCGTCCGTCCGTCCGTCCGTCCGTCCGTCCGTCCGTCCGTCCGTCCGTCCGTCCGTCCGTCCGTCCGTCCGTCCGTCCGTCCGTCCGTCCGTCCGTCCGTCCGTCCGTCAGTGCGTCCGTCCGTCCGTCCGTCCATCCGTCCGTCCGTCCGTCAGTGCGTCCGTCCGTCCGTCCGTCCGTCCATACGTCAGTGCGTCCGTCAGTGCGTCCGTCCGTCCGTCCGTCCGTCCGTTCGTCCGTCCGTCCGTCCGTCCGTCCGTCCGTCCGTCGACACTCAGATTGATGTTGCAGACTGATGGACAAATACCTGTCTCAACAGCAACAGCGGAGCCAGTTGTACAGTTTCCAACCAAACGAATTGTCCTCTCTGTTCTTTGGCAAGTACTTTTCAGAGCATAGTGAGAAGGTTTTGAAATCCAGCCAATTCTACAGTTTTTTGAAAGTGTGGACTTTCACCTGGAGCACAGAGGATAGCATTAAACAGGTGCCCATCTTCGCGTGTTGTTTTGACGGCCAATCACACGGATAGTCTTCTATTATGGCTTAGTTTTGGTTTAGGTATGCAGGTTTGGTTTGGTTTAAACCGCAACTGCGCAAATATTAGAAATTCTAGCTTTTACTAACAATTTCTTAAAAAAAAAGTTATATTCCCTTGGGTCGGGGTGGGGGTGGGGGCGCAGGTATCTTTTCTTCATTTTCGAAAAACTCTCTGTCCAGGGCGTTCTTTGGAAGAGGAAGAGGTCATTTAAAGGGGGGGGGGGTGGGGGATCGACATCAATTGCGAATTTAAAGTGCGTGAATGGGTAAATCATTACTTACCCTATAGTTCAATCCATACATAGTAGCTGCCTATGTATCTTGAAGCTGGAGTCACTGAAGAGGCAGTACGTGCTTACTCCCAAGCAAGTGGAGATCGTCGATCAACGGATCAAAGCGGTTAGGCAGAAGATCAACTGGTTCGACGACGATGGCCAAATTATTGTCAAGTGGCTTAAAGACTGGTGCAACACAGTTAAATGCTGAGAGGAAGTTGACAAACCCTTTTTAGTTAATTAAAGGTTCGTATCGGTTGGTACGAAAGTTCAAGGTTTCATACAGGAGTTGCTGCAATGCTTACGGTGCCATTGAAAATTGAAACGTAGATTTGGTTATGACTGACTCATTGCTCACGCACGCCGAAAATAATGTCATCTCACTATCACAGTACGCTATCGCAGTGGTTTCGTTGGGCGCGTGTAATTTTGATTCTCACGACAGGGCACCCGTTGAAGTTATGGAGGGGGGATGCACAGGACCAGTTGACGATATACCGTGAAGTGCTGAATTCACTTTTACGCGACAACTTCTGATGCAACGCAGTTGCAGCGCGCTCAGACGTGCAATACATACATACATATCTACACTTGTGAGCTACAAGCTACAAGCTACCGCCTTCTTGTGTCTTATCACATACGTGCATGTACAGGAGGTAGTTTGGGTGGTTGTGCACTTTGCGAAGTTCACGTCACGATCTCTCTTCCTGTCTAAATGCAGTAGCCAACAACGGACAGCGAGGAGCGTGCGCCGCGCCCATTAGTGGAAGCTCACGAAATGGTCTCCTGCCATCGTTGCCTCCGCTTCGTGTGCTACAAGGCTATATACAATGTATTAAGGAAAAATTTGCAGGCGGCTGCAAAAAAAGGAGAATATGTGACGCTCTAATGTTGCAGTCCAGTTTGGAAAAGAGCGGTATTAAGGCATGCCCCACTGCGTTCTAGCCACTTCCACACTGCAGCTGATCAACTTCAGTTTGAACAAACCATGTATATTAATCCGAACCGAACGCCGCAAAACGTCACATATTCGGCGTTTGTTGTGTTCGCCCACAACGGAAATGTGCTGCGAAAGTAACGGTGACTGGAACTGACTGACATTTACATAGAGCGAATGCGAGAAATTAGCACATGTCCATGGAACCCCCATGCACACGCACGCACGCACGCACGCACGCACGCACGCACGCACGCACGCACGCACGCACGCACGCACGCACGCACGCACGCACGCACGCACGCACGCACGAACGCACGCACGCACGCACGCACGCGCGCATACACTGACGCACACAGGCAGGCTGGCAAGCACGCAGCACACACGCACGCATTAGGGCACTACACAAATCGCTGGGGGACAAGATACGAATGTTGTACAAACAGTTCGTCATTTTGGCGGAACGCCACAAGGGAATGGAGCCGGATTGTAGTACGTATGTACGTCTCGCCTGACGCCTACCTACACATTACCAACTGTACATCATCACGAATCCACATGTCACAGTTTTTAGCAGGGCACCCCGATTATTATGCAAAACATACTTTGGCTCTCATGGTGATGGGCAATGATAACGTTTTGTTATGGAGATGAGCTATGAGTTGATGGACGTTTTTGGTGTTTAGGCTTGGCTGAGTGAAATGGCTCGCACAACAAACGCCGAATATGTGACGTTTTGCGGCGTTCGGTTCGGATTAATATACATGGTTTGTTCAAACTGAAGTTGATCAGCTGCAGTGTGGAAGTGGCTAGAACGCAGTGGGGCATGCCTTAATACCGCTCTTTTCCAAACTGGACTGCAACATTAGAGCGTCACATATTCTCCTTTTTTTGCAGCCGCCTGCAAATTTTTCCTTAATACAGTGTTTTTTCGTAAGATTTTTCCTTTGGCGTAAAAAGCGTACCCACACATGCACGAAAGAACGAGCGAACGATGGAACGAACGAACGAATGTTGTTGTTGTTGTTGTTGTTGTTGTTGTTGTTGTTGTTGTTGTTGTTGTTCTTGTTGTTGTTGTTGTTGTTGTTGTTGTTCTTGTTGTTGTTGTTGTTCTTGTTGTTCTTGTTCTTGTTCATGTTCTTGTTGCTGTTGTTGTTGTTGTTGTTGTTGTTGGATTAGGGGCAACGCTAGGCGGCCGTCAATGGCCCATATAGCATAGCCATCCCCATGATGCCAAACAGTGATTATATTTGAAGAAAAGCAGAGGAAATGTTGTGCATGATGCATCGAAAAGTGAACGCTGTCTATTGCTGAGTCAGCTAGCTTAGAGACGTGCGCATCATTCCAACACCGAGCCCAGCCGCCGTTTTCTACCTTGCTATTCCGTGAGACGCTAAAGCTGGCCACATTATACAAAGGTTCGCTCGTACAACGTTCAGCGGTTAGCGTGTAGTCTATGAATCCCATGCGTACGCACGCACGCACCGGCACGCACCGGCACGCACGCACGCACGCACGCACGCACGCACGCACGCACGCACGCACGCACGCACGCACGCACGCACGCACGCACGCACGCACGCACGCACGCACGCACGCACGCACGCACGCACGCAGGCAGGCAGGCACACAGAAGGGTACACGTCGTCGTGCAAGTGCACAGAAAACAGTCCAGCAGCCCATGTTCTATCCTACACACTGACACACACACAAATCATAGCAAAGGGGTAAATAAAATATCCATCGCACACTAGTGGCGGGCCTCCAGAACCAGCAGCGTCATCCCCTTCAGCCCGGCTGGGAATGCCCTTGCGTTGCCAACAGAGGCATCGTCGACCTTTATCCACTTTCTGTTTTGCCTGCCATGTGTGGAAGCGCAACTGGGAATCCAGGCGACGTAGTGGCCACAACTTGGGCTGTTGCCACTGTGCTCAGCAGCGGCCACCATTCTCCACTGCTTGCCTATGGTAAAGTATGCCAATGTTTCGCTTTGTACATAAACTGCGTACAGTACTGATTACTGACGCCAATCATATCATGCAGGTTGGCAGATAAAGCGAAGTAAAGGAGCACTCGATGTTTCGGACCAACATGTTATGCACACACTACACGTTCGTTCAATAAAAAGAACAAAAGTGGACACCTCTGATTTTTTGGTTGGTCGTGCTGAAGCCATTGATCTGTCGCTCGTCCCGCTGCATCTGAGGTGGATCTGCAATGTATAACACTTCCGGGTAGTAGTCGAAGAAAAGATGAACATGAGCACAGCCTCATTACCAGAGTTCCTCACGACCTGGAAGCGGTTGAGCCACACAAAGAGGAATCGCTGCGCTTCGGGGAAATGCAGTTTCGCCGACACTGCGTGATTCTGGTTCTGCTGGCAGCGGTCGCACCGCTTCTCCAAATCTCTGAAATCCTCAAATCGGTTCTTGATCGAAGTGTCCACCAGCTCGTTGAAGTCGATCTTCGTGGAGTGCATCACTTCCACCAGGTGCAACACAAGAACCGACCAGCCTTCCGGCTAAACACGCGCCATGTTTGAGTACTGATACACTACGGCCGCGAATTGCTTACGGGGACAGGGCGCTGCTGTTGCAAACCGCAGTTGAGACAGGTGAGCCGCTGCGTTCGGTGTTGCAGGTTAAATTGAAACAGACGCTGTAGCTCGAGGGGCATCTTTGCGTACAGCACCTCCCACAGTTCAGTTCAGGAATTCCCACAGTTCAGTTCAGTTCAGTTCAGGGG
>JASAMY010003824.1:0-46637 GCA_030248085.1 Paralinhomoeus sp. GSCO2_6
TTCTTGGAATAGGCATTGCCTTATTGGAAGGGGGTACTGTTTGAGGGGGCACTATTGTAAGGGGGCTTCTATTGGAGGATTTACGGTTCAATGCGCAGATTGGAAGAGAGGTGATGACAAGCAAGATTAAACGTACTTGGCCCGCTTCGAGACGAGTGCTGTCGTACTCGACAATCGTGGTGTCGGAGCTCGCCGCAAACTTTTTCTTGAGGACATCGCAAAGCCATTTGACAGTCAGCGGTGTGTCGCAAATGCTCTTCTTCTCCAAGCCTGAGTCGAGCACCGTCATCTTGCAACCTATAGCAAACTGGACTTTACTGGTGGGATAGAGTAGCGCGTGCAGAATGCAAAGACAGGATGCGAGCAGCGTTAAAAGGGTTCTCCTGCTGAGTGCGCACGCAGTCTAGTTCAGAACTTCAGATAAGCGACGCCGTTGTAGCGTGTGCCACGCGCCACAGCATAGCTTGTGTAGAGAAGGGCTGCTCATTACACGCTGAACCAGACGCACGCGCGTGCACGCGAAATGTAGATTGCCATTAAGCTGCTGACGGGGGAGGTGCTCTGCATGCGCTCTTGTGGACAGGGTGTAATATGTAGTGCACGCAGCACCTACACAGTGCGTCTCGTACTAGTTCAGTTCTAGTGGCAGAGTCATCAAAGTCTAGGATTGCGATTGGCGAGTACTTCCTACCGTTTCTGTCGGCGCGCCACATCTGCGCGGTCGAGCCAAGCTTGTTGGCTCCCCCCTCCGCGCCATGCCTGTTGCTCGCTTCGTCTGTATAAACGCCACGGCATATGGCACACGAGTTCAGTTTTCTCAACAGGGGCAATTTCTACCTTAGTGAATACCCCGAAGTCGGGGTAAGGGGGAGGGGGTGCGACCGGCAAGCGAAGCCAACGCCGCCGCCTGCAGCAGAGACCGGACTGGGGGGGGGGGGGCGTGTAACCGCTCTACGCGGCCACAAGTCCACATGCGGTGAGAAATGGGAGAGCAGCCTCGTAAAGATTTTTTGGTCAAAAATGGGTCAAAATGTGGTTCTAAATTGAAGCCAGTGAATCTCCTCGCTAAGTAGTTCGCGATGAAACGTTTCGTGATGGTAGCGCCACCGCATCTGCAGTTGGAGAATTACGCAATGGGGGCACATGACGCAGAGTGCTGGGTAGCGCTCTGCGTCATGTTTAAGTTTAAAAAAGTTCAAGTTTAAAGCGCTACAGATTGGCTCGGCCTGCACTCTGCAACGTTCCCCGGCTGCCGGAGTCGCCAATTCCAGCTGCCGAGCCACAAACATCCGAAATCGGACGCTATTATGTGATAAAGTGTATTGATATGCCAACTAGCCCGATGGAAACCAACAATTAATTAATCTCAAAATTGGTGCTCCCATAAAGTAGTCGCGATGAAACATTGCGCAATTGCGGTACGATTTGCACGGGTGTACGTGTCGTCTGCTCAAGGAACGTTTTGGCGCCAGTTGATAATGGAATGCCCTGGTCAATGCTCAATTTCAAGATCGTTCAAGAACACACATCATGATGCTATTGAAGAACGCATAGTGTCTGCTGCACTCCAGTCAGTCAATTCAATTTTTGAATAAGTAGCAATATAGTTTTTTTTTAGTTTTGAATTTTTGAAGTAGTGCTGACTAAGACTTACTTTTTTATTTAAATTGTTTAAATAATACTTTTTTAACTGTGTGTAATATGCAGTTAAGTTCAGTTCTAGCAGCAATACACCAAACCGTTATGTTGGTGTCATTGTGTACAGTGTACCTAAGTTGCATTGGGCGCTTTAGTACTAGGAGCAACATCGATTGATAACAACATCCACCCCATTGTGAGTCATCTTGGCTATTGGTTATCTGTTTCGCCTCCTACTGTGTAGGTGTGAGCAGTTGGAACAGTGGCTTAAGAACAAAAGACATGTGACGATTGCGAAGTGTGAAGGTTTCCGCTAGTTCATTGGATAATTGGACAGTACAAGTCGATGTTCAATCAATTGGTGTGCTCATGCAGTATAGTCCTATCTTCTCCTGCAATAGTGCCCTGGTGGCAACGAGTACTGCAGGATATTCTGAGGAGCTGTTTTGATTTTTTGAGTATTACGGTCCGCCTAGCACCTCGGTCATTGTGCCGTGCGGTTCTATAATTGACTTGCAGCATTTGACAGGCTGGAGTGGGATAATCAGACGAACCTCTGGATCCACTGCCGCTTCCCGTCCTACCTACACTCTTGTGCCCACTCCAGACTACAGGCGCCTCCATTGCGGAACGTTTCATCGCGACTACTTCACCAAAGAGATTCACTCGTTTTTCGATTTTGATTACCTATGTTTCGCGAAATATGGCGTGGTAACGATGCGGGTGAGTGGCTCGGCCTGCACTCTGCAACGTTCCCCAGCGCCATTCCAGTTGCCGCAAGCATCCGAAGCTGGACGCTATTTTAAAAAAAGGGTTTTGAAGTGCCAACTAACCAGTAGGAGTGTCAATTGCGTTTCGAAATGAATATTCCCATAAAGTAGTTGAAATGAAACATTGCGCAATACGCAGCTGAGCGACTGCTTGGGCACGAGGGTATCCTTCAAGGAGGAATGTTCTAGAGCCTGGTGATAATAAACTACCAATGGTCGATTTTCAATCACTACACTCCCACGTTGTATTTTGAAGAGCGCATACTGCGTGGACGTGCACTCAAGTAAGCAGAGTAAGGAACCGTTCGAATATGCACGTCCAAGCGTCCGGGGAAGCATGGGCCTTTCCTGTTAGAGGGCGTAACTGTGTCGTAGCCGACAGCAGTGAAAGTGCCAGCACTAGAGGAGGACAGCGATCTCCACCGCCACGTCCCAGCCCAGCTCCGCCAGTGTAGGGGGAATCCGCTACGGGTGGGGAACCAGTTGCTCTGCAAGCAATTCCGGGAAACTTTTCTGAAGCCAAGACGGGCCGACTTACATGCATGCGCCTCTACATGCGGTGTCGCATTTTGCTGTCGTTGCAGTTGCTGCACCGCTTGATGGATGGGCTCGAAATTGGAAAGATACAAACAGTGTACTCGGCGTGGGGGAAAAGCGGTGTCCCAGTTTGGTCGCTCCTGTCCTGCAGAATCACTGGGACAAGGCTCAAGCCAACCCAGCCTAACGGTGCATCTAGGTACAAGTCACATTTTCAAGCGGGACGGTTGGGTCGGTGAAAAACCGGCGGGGGGGGGGGCCGAGGGTGGTAAAATGGAGAGACCCACTATAACTGTTCTACCCAGATGTATGAGGCCTGGTTTAGCAAAGAAGTGAAGTTTTGCGATGAAGAACCGCATAGAGTATCCACGATGAAACGTTTCGCACTGGCAGTGCGCCACTGCATGTGCCGTTGTGGATTTTAAGAGGAGGCAGTGCCGTAGCTGCGGAAGCCCAGACAAAGAACGGATCCAGACGGGCCACACCACTCTCGGCTCCAAGTCGGTTCCAACTTGAACGTTGGCCTCTGCATGCACACTCGTCAACAACTTTCGTGTTGGAGCGTGTGGTGGCCTCTTGTTCCACTCATCGAAACTATACATTAGCCCACTAGCCCCCTTGAAGGGGTCTGACTTCCAACTGGGAATCTCTCCTAACCTAATCCCCCTTCCCCAGTTATACAGGGTTTTTTTTTTGGAGTGCCACATTTTAATTTTGAATAACTCCGGCAAACGACAAGCTATTGACCTGAAATTTTAACTGTAGGTAGACAACACTCTAAGGGGCCATTTATACTTTGCTCCGCTCTGCTCCGCGCAGCAAATTACTCCGCGCGGAGCAAAAGTGATTTATACTCGGGCTGCGCGCATCCGCTTTTCCATTCGAGACCTTTACGCCAAATTCAAACAGTTGCTCCGCGCAGCGCCGTAGGGCGTATTCCAGCAGTGTTGGAATATTTTTTGATTCGCACTATTGAATTTGGTGATAAACTAAAAAATTCCTTCGAAAAAGCCCAGCAAAATGGGAGACAGTTATCCAAAAGTCACAGATGAATGGAAGGAGTGCTTAATCGACGCAGTCAGAGAGCACGAGTGTCTCTGGAAAATGTCGTCAAAACTCTACAGTCGGCGAGATGCAAAGCCGAACGCCTGGGCGGAAATCGCCTCGCAACTGGGACCCGAGATTGGCTACGAGAGTGAGGAGCAGCTGCCTCTTGCCGGTCAGTCGTTCATTCGAACTTGGTATCAAATAAAATTAATTATTTATTTATCGTTATTATTTTTTTAGCCCGCTTTTGTCAAGCCGAATGGAAGAAGCTGTTGGACGGCTACCGCAACGCCAGAAACCGAAGCAAGGTGCCAAGCGGCAGCGCCGCCCAGAAAATCCCAACATGGAAATTTTTTCCGCAGATGAACTTCTTGCAGAAACGAAATGTCATGAGCCAGTAAGCAACTAATTTATTCTGTAACTTCTTTCTTTTTGTGTGTTTTCTGACCGAATATACCCTAGCGGACTCGATTTGGGATGGGTAACTAGCGCCATAAATGTTCATCCCAGAAATACGGAAGTATGTACTCCCCATCTTTAAAAACAAACCGGCGATTTACCTCCCCCCCCAATTTCCACAGGCAGGCACCCTACTCCCCCCCCCCAATTTTCGCAGACACCCTATGGGCACCAGTGCAATTTGGGGGGGGGGAGGCGGTACACCCAGCTGCAGATGGGCCCTATTCCGAATGAATTTTGGGATGACGCACTCCCCACCCCTCCACTCCAGATCGTGTCACTAACATCGGTTCAAATCAGGTCGTTTGAAAGCTTCGGCTTGGAGGACGAGATGGCGTCGCAATCCTCGGCAGCGGCGTCGACGTGTGGTGAGAGCGGAGGTGACGAGCTGGACGATACCGAGTATTTGCTCGGAGACGGTGCTGTGCCTATTAACGATTCTTTTATTATTGCGGCGGCAATGCGAAATGCACAGTTGATATGATTCGTTTAGTGCCGAGCCGGCCCCAGTCGACACCAGTGGCAACGTGCGAGCAGCTGGTGCACAAGACTCCGTCTCGTCCGAGATCGGCTGGGCCAGCTCCAGAGGAGGCCGCCAGTGGCGCAGCGCACTCCAAGAAATCCGTGAGGGCTGCCCAACAGGCAGTTCAACACGCGATTCTGAAAGAGTTGAAGTCGCTCGACAAGACGGACTCTCTCGACAACTTCGGTTTGGTTTGCTGTTCCCCATGCCCAGAGCCCCCCCTAGTGTAAGTACCACGGGGTCCCCCAACATTTTTTAACCCCCCCCCCCTCCGTCGGGTCACAGAATTATTGTGACGATTTTAGGAGCTACAGTAGTCGACCGGCTGCGCAAGCTGCCCGAATTGCAGCAGAACGTGATTATGAAAGAAATCAATCAGATTCTGGACACTGCCATCATTGACAACCTGCGCCAGTAAGCTGTTCGTATGATTATGTTGCTGCTGGGGCGCGAAGCGTTGTGTGTGATGACCCGATGACATGCAAACAACGCGCTCACTTCTTTATGTTTTTCCCGACATTGATCGCCGCGTCCTGCCAACTGACGGCGCCCTCATCGACGAAATACGCACTGAATGTCTCCCTAGCGAAAGCAGCCGAGTGCGAGTAGTTGGTGGGGACGTTCTCGACGTCCTTCAGCTGGTCGGCAGGAAGTGACTCGATGTTCGAGAGGTCGGTGTCGCTGCCGACGGTGGGGGAGGCGTGGGGCAGCTGCTCCAGCAGCCAATTGTGCAGGCACACGCACGCCCTGACCGCGTTCACTGACGTCTCCACCGTCGTCTCCAGCGGCTTTCGCAAAATGCGCCACTTTGCCGCCAGAATGCCGAAAGTGCACTCCACAATTCGTCTGGCCCTAGACACAAGCGCAGTTTAATTAATCATCGGGATGGGATTGTTGGTCTTTGTTCGGTATTCATGAAAAACGACTGATGGGTGCGACCGCGGGGGGTTGGGGGGGGGATCAGCCCGAACTCATTCGGAAGCGGCGCCACCTTGGGGGGGGGGGGGGGTGACCGAACAAAACGCACAATGTGATCGCAAATTAACCACACCGTGAAAGTATGTAGTTGAACACTTTCTTTCCTCGCTCACCCCCTAGCGATCGTCCAGGATACGGGCGCAGCAAATTCTCCTAAACGCTTACAAAAATACTTGTGCCACGCTTTGATTGTCATTCGTTCAGGGACCATCATGGGAAACGCCTCATCGGCGACGAAGACGAAGGGGGCGATTCGCGCCGACTCAGGCAGTTGCTTATGTTGCGGCAGTCCGAGCTGCCTAGATGAGACTCATTTCAAGATCATTTTGCGTCTATGAACATTTTAAAGCAGAACGTACCATTTTAAGCGCAATTTCGATGGCTACAAAAATACATTCCCCCCTCTCTTCGATAAAATGGTGATTTACCCCTCTCCCCAATGTCGTACCCCAATTTCCATGAGTTCCATGAGCACCTATGCATAGAAGTCAAAGTGCACAGTTTTTCTCACTGGAGTGCCAGGCGGCGCCCAAAAGCAGAATCCTTGAACACGGAAGCGTCACCAGCACTGCCGATGTCGCCAACTCTGTAGAAGAGGAATCGGCACTGACTGTCGACGACTGCCAGCAGGACGACGCTGAAGGTTCCTTTATAATTGAAAAACGACGAGCCGCTATTTGCCGGCGCCTGAAGCAAAAAGCAAGTCAACTGCAAACGACGCCACACGACATTTTCAAGCAGAAATAAAACTGGAATTACATAAGCATATCTAAACTTAATCAAGACGTGCTTGCCATCCACGGCTCCGACACAGTTGGGGAAATGCCACTGTTCAGCAAAACCCTTGGCAACGTCGGACCACTGAGCGGCAGTCGTCGGCATGTTGACGACGTTGGCGGCGGTGAGAGCGTCCGCGATCGCGCCGCACGTCTCCTTGAAGATCTGACAAACCGCCGATGGGGACACCGCGTGAGACTTCGCCAGCGATACCTGCATGTCACCGGAAGCCAACAACCTAAACAATTTAACATTACATTGTTTAATTTAAGTCGACAAAAATGATTAAATAAACAAGCAAACCGCAATGTGATTGAAAGTCGCTCAGCTGCTGAAATGGGCAGCCTGTGAGTTCTTTTTTTTTCAATTCGGTGTCGCACAAGATTCAAGAGCGCGTCGAATTGATCTCTGGACATGCGATAATATCGACAATGCCACTCGTCGTCCATGACGCGCATCGGACCGAGCTGTCTGGCGAAGATCCCATCGACGGAACGATTCTGATGCAATGGGCGAACAGCCCACCGCCTCTGTCGCCTCTTTCCCGCTAAGCGAGAAAGCTCGCTCAATGCCAATAATTTTAACAACTTTTTCTTTTTCGCTAGACACCGCATTTTCGACACCGACCGACACCCCAAAAAAAAATCGGTTTACTGTCGAACCGCTACACCGGTTCCCGGCCAATACGCCACTACCGCGGCGCATTGCTGCGCGGGAGTCGGCTCCCGCGGAGCGGCCTCCCGACTACGCTGCGCGGAGCAGAGCGGAGCGAAGTATAAATGGCCCCTAAGGTTTTGTTGACAATTGGCCCCGTGAGAATCCGTTTTGAAACCCGCGAGTTACACTCGATTGCATCTTAAGCCATATTGCAGTCATTTTCGTTTTGCTGTGTAAGGAATGATTGCTTGAACTCGAGCAAACATCTCGAAATCGGAATAAAATGATAAGTACCGACACAGGGCATTCGAAAGTGATATGGGAAAGCATGGTTTTCCAAAAAATGACTCATCAAGTAGCAGAGAGATGCAACCATCACGCTTAGAGCACCAGACAGGAATGGACAGTGGACCATGCAAACTCAAACGAGTGCCACGCACTGGTTTCAAAACGGATTCTCACGGGGCCAATTGTCAACAAAACCTTAGAGTGTTGTCTACCTACAGTTCAAATTTCAGGTCAATAGCTTGTCGTTTGCCGGAGTTATTCAAAATTAAAATGTGGCACTCCAAAAAAAAAACCCTGTATATAGGTGTGCTCAAAAGGGTCGCAGAAGCCGCACACAGGCTTGCATAGAGGCGTCAGTTAAAAAAGACGCAAGTTAAAAAAGACGCAAGTTAAAAAAGACGCATGTTAAAAAAGACGCGCGTTAAAAAAGACGCGCGTTGAAAAAGACGCAAGCCGCAAAACAACGGAGGTTAAAAAAGACGCAGAAATTCTCCAGGCGGCCGCTAAGTGGAATAGGAAGTGGAACGGGAACGGAGCGTGAGTGCAGATGTTTGTCGCTTTACCCGTTGAGAGTCGAGCTGTGTGTGTATCTGCTGGACCAAGCGGCGGTCAATCTCAATTTCTTAGCCGATTGTGAACAACACTGCTTGGCAATCGGATAACATGGAAATCATCGTACACCTATTGCACAGTCGGCGGAGGCCCACCTTTCCTGCCCTCCAGCAATTCCTCCCTTTTAGGCCAATTTTCTCCCGCAAAGAGTGTGCGGCAAAACTGGTAAACTAACTGTGGTAGACATTATTCAATTTTTATATTGGCGCGTACAGCGAGCAAGCGTACAGCCAGGACGCTTCGTCGACTGTGAGGCCGCGGCAAATGTACAGGTACACACACAGTGACGGCTCCAGATGCTGCCAATTGAACGTCGTCTATGCGAAAGTAACCACAATGTCCATAAGTGACGTGGAGTCTGCAGTGGAGCAGAGCGTGGCTCTCGCCCGAAGCGAGCTGACGAGCAGGCATCGCTGACGCTCGTGAACACGCCAGCGTGCATGACCATGACGGGCTACGGCTACCACGTACCGGCAAGAACCAACCGACCGTCAAAGATGCGTTCCAGTTAGCTGACCAGTTTCAGGCAGAGCGTTTGAACAACGGCGGCGAGTGCTTCCCGCCCAACGCCTTCTGCTGCAGCATCATGGAGTGCTGGAGTATTGTCGTCACTGGGTCAGCAACGTGGCACCCAACATTGCTGAACATAGAAATTGGTGCTGCCGCCGCCGTCTGCGTCTTTCTTAACGCGCGTCTTTTTTAACGCGATAATATCAGGCTGCGTCTTTTTTAACGCGTCTTTTTTAACATGCGTCTTTTTTAACAAGTTTTTCCGCGTCTTTTTTAACGCGCGTCTTTTTTAAGCGTAACCTGCATAGACGCAGCAAACGAACAACGTAGGTATACAGTTCAAGTGCATACGTTGTTTCAAGTGCCTTCAATAGTAACAGTAGTTGCTGACTGGACAATGACACTGTTTGAATCATAAGGTTATAGTATGCCAGGGCACTCTTTCAATCAATTGCCTTGTCTGTCTCACTAAATCTCCCATTTTTTTCAAAAAAAAGAACGTACCGTAAATTCAATCGAGCTATAGGAAGGCTGCAATTATATACTGTATATTTAGGAGGGGGGGGGCAAATAAAGGGGGGCTACTAAATTAAGGGTCGATGTGTGGGGAGCTTTGGTGGGCTTGGGGAACGGCAGTGTCAACCAATCAACTGGATCTGCCTGCCCTGCCAATCGAACCCGCATTGCAGCGGGATATGGATACGGTCCCCCTATCACCTCCGGTCATACTGACGTGCGGTTCTAATTGACGCGCAGCATTTGACAGGCTGGAGTGGGATAAATCAGACGAACCGTCTGGATTCACTGCCGCTTCCCGTCCCACCTACACTCTTGTGCCCACTCCAGACTGCAGGCGCCGCCGTTTCGAAAAACGTTTCATCGCGACTACTACACATAGAGATTCATTGGTCTGTCGATTGTATCTTGAGTTTGTTTCTGGAAATATGTCGCAGTGTCGGTATAACGCTGTGGAGTGGCTCGGCCTTCACTCTGCAACGTTCCCCAGCGCTGCTGTGTCGCCCATTCCAGTTTCCGCAAACATTCTAAACTGGACGCTATTGTGAAAAGAAGTGTTTTGAAATGCCAACTAACCCGTAAGCTAAGTCAAGTGCGTTTCGAAATGAATATCCCCATAAAGTAGTCAAGATGAAACATTGCGCAATGCGCAGCGGGGCGACTGCTTTGCACGAGTGTATTCTTCAAGGAATGTTCTAGAGCCAGTTGATAATGAACTTCCAGTGGTCGATTTTCGATCACTACGTCGTCCTCGGACACTCCACGCAACACACATACCGTGATTCAACCTACCTTGTATTTTTAAGAGCGCATGCTTCGTGCACGTGCACTCAAGTCAGCAGAGTAGGGAGAGGTTATTATACTGCAGGAACCGTCCGAACGTTCACGTCCAAGCATCCAGCGGAGCGTGGGCTTTTCCGTCAGAGAGCGTAACTGTGTCGTAGCCGACAGCAGTGATGGTGCCAGCACTAGAGGACAGGACAGCGATCTCCACCGCCCCGTCCATCCAAGCGCAGCTCCGCCAGTGTGGGGGATCCGCTACGGGTGGGGAACCAGTGGCTCTGCAAGCAATTGCGGGAAACTTTTGTGGAGACAAAACGGGTCGACTGTACATACATGCGCCTCTCCATGCGGTATCGCATTGGATTGTCGTCGCAGTTGCACTGCGCGATGGATGGACTCGAAATTGGAAAGATACAAACAGTCTACTCTCAGCGTGAGGGAAAGGCGGTGTCCCAGTTTGGTCGCTCCGGTCCTGCCAAAATCCCCGGAAGAAGCCTCAAGCCGCAAGAGCCTAACGTTACATTTACAATGTGATGATGGTGGTGGATTGCGGATTGGTGGTCGTGTGGATTGGTCGTGTGGATGAGAACAGGTGGGACGAGGGAGGTAAAAGGGACCACCCACAATGAGAATATGTACTTTCGATCCACCCATTCGCTGTGTGCCGCTACGGCAGAGCACCTAGCTGGGGGGGGGGGGGTTGCTTCCCGGGCTCACCACCGTTGCCAGCCCGTTTCGCGACTGTGCCGCCAAACCCCCAACCCAACCCAATATCGACGCCATTGTGAGAAAGAGGTGTATTGAAATGTCATCTCTACGCACAACGACGATGAAGGAAGTGAAGTTTTGCAATGCAGAACCTCATAGAGTATCCACGATGAAACGTTTCGCATTGGCAGTGCGCCACTGCATGTGCCCTTTTGGAGGACGAAGAGGAGGCATGGCAGCGACAGTAGCGGCGGAAGCCCAGACAAAGAACGGATTCAGACAGGCCACACCACTCCGGGCTCCCAGTCAGTTCCAACTTGACATTGGCCTCTGCACGGAGCGCCGTTGCATGCACACTCGTCAACAACTTTCGTGTTGGGGCGTTTGGAGGGCCTCTTATACCGCTCACAAACTATGCATTAGCCCCCCCCCGCCCCCAAGGGGACTTCCAGTGGCCTCTCCTAACCTAGTCCTCCTCTATAGGTGTGCTCCGAAAAGAGTCGCAGAAGCCGCACAGAGGCTTGCATAGACGAATGAAGAAGCAGTAAACGAACAACGTAAGCAACAGCTTGCTATTTCAAGTGCAGCGTTTTCAATAGTAACAGTAGTTGCTGACTGAACAATGACATTGTTTGAATCTTAACGTTATAGTATGCCAGGGCACTCTGCGGGTAGGGGATAGCAAGTCGACACCATACAGTCACGGTGTGTAGTCATACGTGTAATACCATTGTCGCATACGTGTAATACGGGCTATTAGTAAAAGTTAATCATTAATTGTTAATTGTTACTTTTGAATGTAATAAAACGTGCAGCGTGACACAACGCGGTGCGGATAATCAGCGGCAGTGCTTCTTTGATTGCTCAACATAGAACAATTTTTCAACTTTCTTGAAAGAGCAGTGGGACGCGGTGCCGTCGCCGGCTGCCGACCGGAGGAGACGACGCCCTGCCATCTCCGATGGCGGGCCGATGGAGACGACGCCCTGTCGGTGTCGACGCTGACGCTGCCGTTCTCGACTGCTGACCGTCGCGGCGGCCTGCAGTAGTCACTTCGAGATGGCGCGACGTCGACCCCAAGAGGACGGGCGTCGGCGCGGACAAGCTCTGCCTGGTCGTCGACTACCCTACACCGGACGCGCGGCCAACGAGGCGGTGGCGGTGGCTGCTGGAGTTCGACGTTCGACGAACTTCTCGTAGAGACGCCAGCATCAGTCTGTTCCGGACAAGTAATGTTGTAGTGGTCGCACACCCGACAGCGGTAGTATGCATCGCCGCTTGCTGACAACGGGCCATATCTCGTGAAAAGACGAAACCCGTCACCATCGGCAACGATGAGAACGCGGCCCTTTAAGTTCTTGATGTCACAACTTCAAAATGCCCGCCAGAGTTGCGCAAATAGACTGACGGGCGAGATCTCAGCTCGCCGTGCGGCGCGTCGTACCTGCCGTAGCCCCCTGGGACGTACAGTGTAGACAGCCCAGCCGTTGTCAACTCCGTCCGTGCTGTAGACGAAGACGTTGACGTCGAGCCAGCTGGCGACGGCCCAGCACTCAAACTCGACCCGACCCTTCAAGTTCATGGCCAGCATTGTGTCCGACGCTCTCCCAAAGACGATGACGTCCCAGGCGCCGGCTCCACTGGCTCAGTAATTTCAGCGAGTCTGGATGCCTCCAGCGAAGTTTGGACCGACGTACTAGCCGTGGTGGAGCACAGCAAACCCGCCCGTCGGACGCTCTGCTGCACCTGCCGAAATTTGCGCATGACTACTCGTCGAAAGCTGCAAAGTTCTCCAGAAACGGCAGTGACGCTTTTCTCCACAGCGTCCAATTTTGCAGCCAGCAAGCGGGAGGAGTCGTCAGCGAGAAGTCCTCCCTCGCCGCCGTCAGCTCCGCCGCTCTCGGCCCGATGGTCCCCGGAACACGGGTCTGTTGTACCCCGGGCCGAGACGACGGTGGGCGGCTGGACGACTGGCGGGTTGGATCGGACATGTTTAAAACGCGACAGCGACTTGTTGGCGACTGGCTTCGATTTTTTTTGACGACCGATGCGACGACTGCCTACTTTCTCGTCGCGCACGCGTCGCAGAACCGTCATCGCACTCACACCTTGATTCCCCAGTGACTAGAAACGCAAACAAAAAATACAGAAAACTTATTTCGCACCAACAAACACATACCGAAATCTGCGCCGCCAGTTGTCGAAGAGAAAAGGCCGAGTTCCCAGCCCTACAGTTGGCAAGAAGCTGCCGTACGTCGTCTCGATCCCACACATTCGAATTTTGGTCACGCCGATGACTAACCATGCTTTTTATGCTCGAAAACGCTTAAGAAACAACAAAAACAAATAAATGCTTAAAAGTCAGTTGTACCGTACTTTTTTGTTGTGTAACACTCTTTCTCGTGACTCTGTAACACTCTTTCTCTTCCCGTAACGCACTTTCCTACGTAACACACTTTTTACGCTACACACTGATTACACACTCGGTCAAACTCGGTTTACATGGTTTGTTCAAACTGAAGTTGATCTGCTACAATGTGGAAGTGGCCAGAAATCAGTGGGGCATGCCGTAATACCACTCCTTTTCAAACTGGACTTCACCGCAAGAGCGTCACATATTCACCTTTTTTTGCAGCCACCTGCAAATTTTTCCTTAATACAGTGTTTTTTCGAAAGATGAGGGGGTTTCTGTAATTCAACACAGGCAAGCATGCACGCACGCACGAACGCACGCTCGCTCGCACGCACGCTCGCACGCTCGCTCGCACGCACGCACGCACGCACGCACATACGCACACAAACATTCACTGACGTAGGTTCACACACAATGTACCTGTGACTGAATCGAACAAGGCCAAATTGAAGTAAAGCAAACTACCAACCTAGCAGACATATGTACATGCGCGCATGCACATGCAGTTGTGCTATATTGCTGCGTCAGAGCATAGTGATGTAAAGTATGGAAATGATCGCCATGACCAGGCGGTCAACTTTTGTGTTTTTGCCAAAGTGATCGGACCTACCCACATCAAGTTTCTTGCAAAGCAGCCCATTTGTTGGTGTGCGTGCGTGTGTGCACATCTGTAGTGCCATATTGGTCCGTCGGAGCATAGCGGTGTAAAGAATCAAAATGATCTGCACGTGCAGGCGGTCAACTTTTGTGTTTTGGCCAAAGTGATCCGACCTACCCATATCGATATTTATCGATTATCCCGGAAGTGAAAATATTTTGGTGCGTCGGATCGTGTTAACTTCAAGGAATGAAATGTTCTACATCGAAGGGCGATCAACTTTATTATTGATGTTTAGGCCATTCGACCTAACCATACCGACATATCGCCAATTTCCGTTATCGATATAATGGGGGGAGGTATTTTGGTGCGTCCAATTTGGTCCAATTGTTGAAAGTAACACAAGTAATGTCATGGCGACCAACTTTCTCCTTTACAGCGAAGCGCTGCGATGTACCGTTAAAGCGCCTATAGGGCACAAAATTTGTGGCCCATTTCCAAGAAAATCATTCGATAATCGGATAAAATCGGCAATATCTCGAGATCGGTACAAAGTACACACAAATCCTTTGGCATGCAACATTGCGATCACTAGCCGAGTTTCATCGCGATAGGCCCTGGCGTTCGCGAGCAGCGCTCCAAAAACCTGGCAGAGAACATGAAAAAAAACCGCAAAATTGGACCATTTTCGGAGGTATCACCCCCTTGCAGCCAAACAAGGAAACGCGTTATGGCGCGTTCGATGCCCCAGAATAAGGCGGTTCATTTACGCCATAACGCGTCGAAATCCGTTCAGGCAATCAAAAGTTATAGGCGATCGAAAATTCAAAAACCCGCATTGAGAAGTGGTCACATATATTAGGGTTGTACGCTGACACGTACACCCTGATTGTACTGACGTCCGCCAGGACGTCCACCAGCCAACCTACCTACACCTGTACACACCGTACTCCTGCTCTCTTCCTCTTCAACACTGGACTCCAGCGGCGCTGAACTTTCCCAAGGACGCGAGCCACCCGCCAACCAGTCTCCAGCCGCCAGGCGCGTCTACTCCGCAAGCGCAGCCAAGCCAAGCTCCTGCCGACTGGACTGCAGCTGCGCCCTCTGATCCAGCCGCCGTCGGCGCTCAAGGCTTGCCTGTGGCGCAAGCGGCATCCCTCAGCTGACAAGTGGCGGCGGCAGCGGGCCTGGTGCAAGACCGGGCTGGACACCCGCGGCACAAGCGGACGACGCCGAGATAGCGTCCCTCTCCAATCTTTGGACATACCTAAATACCCTCGCCCATTCGACAACCGACAGTTCCTTGTACATATGAATCTGTCTTCGTGAACCTCGCCGCTTCGTGCCCCGTTTCGTGTACTGTTCGCCAGTTTGTACAGAAGTTTGTATAGCAGAACCTTTGTACAGGCGCAGTCAGGCTTGCCGCTTCAGTACAGTTATTTGTTTGGCCTCCTACTGTGTAGGTGTGAGCTGTTGGAACAGTGGCTTAAGGGCAAAAGACATGTGACGGTTGCGAAGTGTGAAGGTTTCCGCTAGTTCATTGGATAATTGGACAGTACAAGTCGCTGTTCAATCAATTGGTGTGCTCATGCAATATAGTCCTATGTACGGTATCTTATCCTGCAATAGTGCCCTGGTAGCAACGAGTACTGCAGGATATTCTGAGGAGCTGTTTTTGATTTTTTGAGTATTACTGTCCGCCTAGCACCTCGGTCATTGTGCTGTGCGGTTCTAATTGACTTGCAGCATTTGACAGGCTGGAGTGGGATAAATCAGACGAACCGTCTGGATTCACTGCCGCTTCCCGTCCTACCTACACTCTTGTGCCCACTCCAGACTACAGGCGCCTCCATTGCGGAACGTTTCATCGCGACTACTTCACATAGAGATTCATTGCTCTTTCGATCGAATTCGATCACCAAGGAGATTCGCTCGTTTTTCTATTTTTTTTTTGACTTCCTATGTTTCACGAAATATGGCGCGGTAACGCTGCGGGTGAGTGGCTCAGCCTGCGGCTGCGCTCTGCAACGTTCCTCAGCGCCATTCCAGTTGCCGCAAGCATCCGAAGCTGGACGCTATTTAAAAAAAAGGGTTTTTGAAGTGCCAACTAACCCAGTAGGAAAGTCAAGTGCGTTTAGAGCTGAATATTCCCATAAAGTAGTTGAAATGAAACATTGCGCATTACGCAGCGGAGCGACTGCTTGTGCACGAGGGTATCCTTCAAGGAGGAAAGAAAGAGCCTGGTGATAATGAACTTCCAATGGTCGCTCTTCAATCACTACAGTCCCACGTGACCTACGTTGTATTTTTAAGAGCGCATACTGCGTGCACGTGCACTCAAGTAAGGTAAGCAGAGCAAGGAACCGTCCAAGCGCCTGGGGAAGCATGGGTCTTTCCTGTTAGAGGGCGTAACTGTGTCGTAGCCGACAGCAGTAAAAGTGCCAGCACTAAAGGAGGACCGCGACCTCCACCGCCACGTCCGAGCCAAGCTCCGCCAGTGTGGGGGGAATCCGCTACGGGTGGGGAACCAGTGGCTCTGCAAGCAATTCCGGGAAACTTTTGTGAAGCCAAGACGGGCCGACTTACATGCATGCGCCTCTACATGCGGTGTCGCATTTTGCTGTCGTTGCAGTTGTTGCACCGCTTGATGGATGGGCTAGAAATTGGAAAGATACAAACAGTGTACTCGGCGTGGGGAAAAGCGGTGTCCCAGTTTGGTCGCTCCTGTCCTGCAGAATCACTGGGACAAGGCTCAAGCCAACCCAGCCTAACGGTGCATCTAGGTACCTACAAGTCACATTTTCAAGCGGGACGGTTGGGTCGGTGAAAAACCGGCGGGGGGGGGGGCCGAGGGTGGTAAAATGGAGAGCCCCACTATAACTGTTCTACCCAGATGTATGAGGCCTGGTTTAGCAAAGAAGGGAAGTTTTGCGATGAAGAACCGCATAGAGTATCCACGATGAAACGTTTCGCACTGGCAGTGCGCCACTGCATGTGCCGTTGTGGATTTTAAGAGGAGGCAGTGCCGTAGCTGCGGAAGCCCAGACAAAGAACGGATCCAGACGGGCCACACCACTCTCGGCTCCAAGTCGGTTCCAACTTGACATTGGCCTCTGCATGCACACTCGTCAACAACTTTCGTGTTGGAGCGTGTGGTGGCCTCTTGTTCCACTCATCGAAACTATACATTAGCCGGCGCTTGTTCAGTTTAGGTGTGCAACAAAAAAATAGGTGTGCAACCACTTTAGGTGTGTAACAAATTTATTTAGAGCCAAACACACACTTTAGGTGTGTTAGAGGCTTAGGCTCGACCTTGGCTTGGCTTAGGCTTTGCTCAGGCTGCAGCAACTCGTTCAGTAGCTGTTCACTGGCTTGTGTGCGTTGGTGCGCCCATACCTGCGTGCGTGCGTGCCAGCATGTGTGCGTGGGTGAATGCGTCCCAGCGTGCGAGCGTGCGTGCGTGGCATGCATGCATAAGCCTGCCCTAAGGCTAAGTAAAAGCCTAAGCGAAAGCCTAAGCCTAACCGAAAGCCTTAGCAAAAGCCTAAGCCTAAGCAAAAGCCTAAGCGAAAGCCTAAGCCTAAGCCTAGGCAAAAGCCTAAGCCTAACCGAAAGCCTTAGCAAAAGCCTAAGCCTAAGCAGAAGCCTAAGCGAAAGCCTAAGCCTAAGCCTAAGCGAAAGCCTAAGCCTAGGCGAAAGCCTAAGCCTAACCGGAAGCCTTAGCAAAAGCCTAAGCCTAAGCAAAAACCTAAGCCTAAGCAAAAGCCTAAGCGAAAGCCTAAGCAAAAGCGTTAAGTCTAAGTGAAAGCAGAAGCGCCTGGCCTAATTCTAAGCATGAGCCTAGCCTAAGCCTTGACAGCCTAAGCCAAGCCTAAGACCTAAGCAAAGCCTATTTTTCAAGTGTGTGCAGCTCTAAATATATTTTTTTGTTACACACCTAAAGTGGTTGCACACCTATTTTTTTTGTTGCACACCTAATTTTTTTTTGCACACCTAAACTGGACTAGCGCCCATTAGCCCACTAGCCCCCTTGAAGGGGTCTGACTTCCAACTGGGGATCTCTCCTAACCTAATCCCCCCTCCCTAGTTGTAGGTGTGCTCAAAAGGGTCGCAGAAGCCGCACACAGGCTTGCATAGACGCAGCAAACGAACAACGTAGGTACCGTAAACCCTATAATTAGCCCCCCCTATAATAAGCCCCCCCCCCCTATAATTATACACCCTCCTAAGACCACTTTTAATTAATAAGCCCCCCCCCCCCTATAATTACACCCCCTCCCTTAATGGACCATCGTCTGAAAGGCGACATTTTCTATGTCTGGGTCCATGTATGGTCGCGTATGTGTGTGTATGTACATGTATGTGCATGTCAGACTGTGTGAGTGTGTTAGACTGTACCAACATGTGTGCGCAGCGTCTTTTTCCCTTAAAAATCGCCTCCACGCGCCTTTTTGCCCATACATCTTCCAACTCATCGACACTTCCAGTTTATAAGCCCCCCCCCCCCCCCTATAATTAGCCCCCCCTATAAGTATACACCCTCCTAGAGCTCGAACGAAAAAATTAGTCCCCGGGGGGGCTAATTATGGGGTTTACGGTATACAGTTCAAGTGCATACGTTGTTTCAAGTGCCTTCAATAGTAACAGTAGTTGCTGACTGGACAATGACACTGTTTGAATCATTAGGTTATAGTATGCCAGGGCACTCTTTCAATCAATTGCCTTGTCTGTCTCACTAAATCTCCCATTTTTTTTAAAAAAAAAAGAACGTACCGTAAATTCAATCGAGCTATAGGAAGGCTGCAATTATATACTGTATATTTAGGAGGGGGGGGGGGCAAATAAAGGGGGGCTACTAAATTGAGGGTCGATGTGTGGGGAGCTTTGGTGGGCCTCGGGAACGGCAGTGTCAACCAATCAACTGGATCTGCCTGCCCTGCCAATCGAACCCGCATTGCAGCGGGATATGGATACGGTGCCCCTATCACCTCCGGTCATACTGACGTGCGGTTCTAATTGACTTGCAGCATTTGACAGGCTGGAGTGGGATAAATCAGACGAACCGTCTGGATTCACTGCCGCTTCCCGTCCCATCTACACTCTTGTGCCCACTCCAGACTGCAGGCGCCGCCGTTTCGAAACGTTTCATCGCGCCTACTTTACATAGGGATTCACTGGTCTTTCGATTGTGTCTTGAGTATGTTTCTGGAAATATGTCTCAGAGCATACCTGTAACCGGGAATTGGACCTGGGGGGGGGGGGGGTCCGAGCGCTTTCTGGGGGGGGTGGGGGGGGGTGGAAATCTGGAGGAGGGGGGGGGGTCTGGGCAGAAAAAAAATGGGCAATTTTTGGTCTATTTTTAGTCAAAAATACACTGTAAAAGCCTGAAAATAGGTACTTTTTAGCCGAAATACACTGTAAATAACGCAAACTAGACACTTTTGGGTCGATTCTTGCTCAAAAACACTGTACAAAGTGCATTTATTTAGCAATATAGTATGTAGTAGAAAGTTTTCAAAAAGTCTGGGGGGGTGGGTGGGGTTTCGCACGAACCTGGGGGGGGGTTGGGGGGGGTGTGGGGGGGTCAAAACCAGCAAGTGGGGGGAGGGAAACCCCCCCCCCCCAAAACCCCCCCCCCCCCCAGTTACAGGTATGTCTCAGAGTGTCGGTATAACGCTGTGGAGTGGCTCGGCCTTCACTCTGCAACGTTCCCCAGCGCTGCTGTGTCGCCCATTCCAGTTGCCGCAAACATTCTAAACTGGACGCTATTGTGAAAAGAAGTGTTTTGAAATGCTAACCAACCCTAGCGTGTGTCAAGTGCGTTTCAAAAAGAATATCCCCATAAAGTAGTCGGGATGAAACATTGCGCAATGCGCAGCGGGGCGACTGCTTGTGCACGAGGGAATTCTTCAAGGAATGTTCTAGAGCCAGTTGATAATGAACTTCCAGTGGTCGATTTTCGATCACTACGTCGTCCTCTGACACTCCACGCAACACACATACCGTGATTCAACCTACCTTGTATTCTTAAGAGCGCATGCTTCGTGCACGTGCACTCAAGTCAGCAGAGTAGGGAGAGGTTATTATACTGCAGGAACCGTCCGAACGTTCACGTCCAAGCATCCAGCGGAGCGTGGGCTTTTCCGTTAGAGAGCGTAACTGTGTCGTAGCCGACAGCAGTGATGGTGCCAGCACTAGAGGACAGGACAGCGATCTTCACCGCCGCGTCCATCCAAGCGCAGCTCCGCCAGTGTGGGGGATCCGCTACGGGTGGGGAACCAGTGGCTCTGCAAGCAATTGCGGGAAACTTTTGTGAAGACATGCGCCTCTCCATGCGGTATCGCATTGGATTGTCGTCGCAGTTGAACCGCTCGATGGATGGGTTCGAAATTGGAAAGATACAAACAGTCTACTCTCAGCGTGAGGGACAGGCGGTGTCCCAGTTTGGTCGCTCCTGTCCTGCCAAAAATCCCCGGAACAAGCCTCAAGCCGCAAGAGCCTAACGGTACATTTACAATGTGATGATGGTGGTGGATTGCGGGTTGGTGGTCGTGTGGATTGGTCGTGTGGATGAGAACAGGTGGGACGAGGGAGGTAAAAGGGACCACCCACAATAAGTATATGTACTTTCGATCCACCCATTCGATGTGTGCAGCTACGGCAGAGCACCTAGCTGGGGGGGGGGGGTTGCTTCCCGGGCTCACCACCGTTGCCAGCCCGTTTCGCGACTGTGCCGCCAAACCCCCAACCCAACCCAATATCGACGCCATTGTGAGAAAGAAGTGTATTGAAATGAAGTGAAGGTTTGCAATGCAGAACCTCATAGAGTATCCACGATGAAACGTTTCGCATTGGCAGTGCGCCACTGCATGTGCCCTTTTGGAGGACGAAGAGGAGGCATGGCAGCGACAGTAGCGGCGGAAGCCCAGACAAAGAACGGATTCAGACAGGCCACACCACTCCGGGCTCCCAGTCGGTTCCAACTTGACATTGGCCTCTGCACGGAGCGCCGTTGCATGCACACTCGTACACAACTTTCGTGTTGGGGGGTGTGGGGGGCCTATTTAACCGGCCAAAAACTATGTATTGCCCCCTCCCCTAACCCCCCCCCCCCCCCCGAGGGTCTGACTTCCAGTGGCCTCTCCTAACCTAATCCCTCTCCTCTAGTTGTAGGTGTGCTCCGAAAAGTGTCGCAGAAGGCGCACACAGACTTGCATAGACGAATGATGAAGCAGCAAACGATCAACGTATACACAGCTTGCCACTTCAAGTGCGGCGCCTTCAATAGTAACAGTTGTTGCTGACTGAACAATGACACTGTTTGAATCCTAAGGTTATAGTATGCCAGGGCACTCATTCGCGGGTACGGGATAGCAAGTCGACACCAATACAGTCACAACAACGGGGGTTGGGGAGCATTGGGGATTCCTGAATAAAATTTTGCAGTTCTGTTTAATTTTAAAAGTCCTCCAATAATTTTTAGAGGTTTCTGCGATCAAGAAAGAATATTCAAGACTTTTCTTTTACAAATATGTCCACCTTTTCTCAGAGCAAAAGCTCGGCGCATTCCGTCACTTTGCGCATTGGAGAAAGCGCCAGGGTATTATTGTATTTTCATTTTTTGTTCTTTCGAAATGTAATTAAGAAAATGCAGGTCCGTCCGCCGTCCGAAATGCAACAACAGCAGAAGAATGTCAGCATCGTCAGTGTTAGCGGAGGTATTGATTTTTTTTTTGCATTTTTGTTCAGTCTTTCTTTTTTGACTTTTGTCGATCTTTTTAAAATATTAAAAATAGAAACATTCGCACGGTAAGCTCTGAGATGAGTCGAAAATAAGGTCGAATGAAATAGCGCTATTTAGAGCGTTTTTGGGGGTGCAACACTGAAAACAGGCGAAAACACGCAACCTTACGGTTAGGCAATTGTTTTCAGTATAGAAAGGGGGGATCCGGGATAGCGAGTGGGTTGTTGCCGCAGCACGTGTCAAATAAAGCTTCAAATAATATCATCATATTTACATGTTTTTGATGGCTAGCCGCACAAAACCCTTTCAATTTAATTTCAGACAGTCCCTCCAGCTACCAGAGTCCCACTCGTTGGACGAATTTTGACTCGGACGGCGATATGCACGCGATGCTCATGCAAGAAGCTGGTGCTAGCGGCGCTAATGCTAGTAGTAGCATGAAAGCTTCCAGCATAGCTGACAACAGTGCTAGCAGTAGCATCACGAATGCTATTGGCGGCGGTGGCAATAGAGACAGTATGAACGATAGCACCGAAGACACAGTGTCAAGGACTACTGGAGGTGGAGAGAGAAAAGGTGGTGTTTTATTTTTGTCTTACTTAATTGTTCTATCATGGCATTGGAGCATGGAACCTGGAAACATTGAGTAGTTGCTGTTTTACGTGTCTTAAGAGTTGCGTTTGAAACATGTATGCCAGCGGATGGGTTCTGTTGTGTATGATTGGAAGAAGGGAAATGCGCTTGAGTCATAGGTGCCCACGGGAATTGGGCCAGGGGAGGGGTAAATCGCCAAATTTTTCGAAGGCAGGGGGTGGGTAATTCGGGATTTTCGGGATGCAGTTTTATATGTCGGAATTTGACAAAAAATGGTACTTATTCGCCTTAAAATGGAACCAAAACGTGATCTAAACGCCATTTCTATGTAGCTTTAAGCTGCAAAGTACAAAAAGACAGCGCCGCAGGTACACTTTTTGCCATTTTTACAAGACAAATTGGCTTGAAGCTCCAGAAAATGAAAGCCAGGGGAGGGGTAATCCCGAAAGTCTTTTGGGATAGGGTCTTCCAGGGGAGGGGTATACCCCCCCCCCCTATACCCCCCCAGCGGGCACCTATCTCCTAAAGCATACCCCCCCTTCATATGAAGTTGTTGAATGACTCCCACCGTGACCCCCTAAAAAATCGCCGCTTTGCTAAGCACAAAAACATCTCTAGCAAAGGTGTTGCAAACCTAGCAACCGATATGGTCAGGGAAGGGTCAGGGTGGAAGGCGTGACCCCCCGATTTTTTGACGTCGTTCAGTGCTAGCATGGCTAAGGTTTACAAAATGGCTTCCAAAAACTTATGCCTGCACTAAAAAATACAAACGTTTAGCTAATTGCATTCCAAGTTTTGGACATTGGTTATGCACTTGTCTAACTTTAGGGTCACAGAGTCAAGCTCTCGTTTCAAGGTTTTGAGAGGTTTTGCACAACGTGAACGGCAGCTTCATCTTGGATTGCGCCCTTGCACGGAATGCTATTAAAGAATGCAATAAAGCATGTGCTACGCTAGTATTGCGATATCGTGATCAAAAGTGTCCGTCTGTGAGCTGCCACTTGAACAGATCAACCTCAAGAATGATTCCCTGTCTAAAGATTGGTGGCTACACGAGTGCTGGCTTTATCAGTTGCTTCTCTTGCGGATTGTACGTTGCTAGTAAGTAACAGTGTTGTGCAAACTGTAGCAATAGATCCTATTGTCCGCTTTCTGGGTGTACAACGTGCTTTGCTAGCAAAGCCAATAAAGATGAATTTGATCGTACAGGTCTTAAGTGGAAAGACTTGCTGTGCATTATGAGTACTGTAAATTAGCATATATGTCACATACGTGTTTTTGCGCGTCTTTGTTACGAATTTTTTGAAGGTCAGCTGCGTTGCTCTGCTATTTTCAGCGCAATTCTTTCGTGTTATTCAATTTTTTTGGCAAATTTATGGAATTTTTGGCTGAAGAATGGAGGAAAGCGAAGAAAACTTGACAACTACGGGCGGAAACAGTGCAGAACAGGTTCATTTTTAAGTGAAAATCGACTTTTGCATGCGTTTTCTCACGCTTGTGTCTAGGAATGCGCCAGCAGTCCGAGTCCTGGCATTGATTCGGTAGTGGAACAGAGCTCGGCATGCGCCGCCGCCATCGCTGGCGCGGTCGCTGACAAGGAGGACAACGGTCGGCCTGAATTGAGCGGTACTTTTTTTACTTTTTTAAGTTTTGCAAACCGAAAAATTTACAATTAATTTGGCGTCTAGACGGTACTGCCAACAGCAAAAAAAGCGATGCGGTAGAGCCGGCTGGCCGAATGCCTTTGCATGGAGATGGCGAGTCTGGCAGCACGCCAAGCAATGCTGCCAAAGAGGCACAGCAGGAATCTGGTCAGTGCGCACTTTTTTGGGCTTAAATTACTGAAGACTGTTAAACTTTAAGGTCCAAGCCCTCACCGCCTGACCAAGATTGTGCCGTATCCACCAGAATTCAGTCGCTTGAAAGGATTCCCAACTGTCAGACAGCACCAGCTGAGCTCTGTTCCCTACCTCCCAATAGTCAAGGAAGTGTTGTTCCCTGACCAACACCATCTCCTTGAGAGCGAGGCGGCTGACTGTCCAATGCCGATCTTTGAGGGAACCATGGTAAGCAAGACGTGTTGCTTTGCTAGTCCTGATGCCTATTGCCGATGCCCTGGCCCTTTGCTAGCGCAGAGTATGGGTAGTGGGTGATTATTAACTATCTAATCAGCAGCTGGCACAGTCGCTTTGCTTGTCCTTGGCTTTGTCGCTATGCTGTCGCTACGTACGTACTGTACGCCATGCTGTTAAAACATACATGACTTGTTTAGAAACTCTCCAACCATGAAACGAATGAGAGTCTGGGAAGTGTTGGAGTGGTTGGAAGGAAGAGTCTCATGATTGATGCGATTGAGATGGGCAGCGCAAATTCTTACCAAGGACTCACAAGTGAAGAGAAGCTGGAGGCGTTTCGCTTGATTGACAAGGTATTAAGACTTTGCACAAGTTTTCGGCTGCGGTGCTAGCAAAGGGTTTGGTTTCAGAAATACCTTGATGACTACGACAAGACGCCCAGAGGTATCCTCAGGCATCATGCACCTCTCCAAGTTGCAGATGCTGGAAGATACTGGAGTGGGAAGGTGGTTCAATCATTTGTGGACAGAAGAGGCGACTTTTACTACAAGGGGAACTACAGTGAAAGCGGGTGCTTGGACACCAACGTATGTCCTTTGCTCGTTTTTGGCTAAGACAACCTTGATTGCTTGGTATATGTTTAGTTTCATCACTACTGGCGCTGTCGACCTGCCCATTCCAAGGCGTCCCTGCCTGGTCCAGTCAAAACTGATGAATGCAAACTAAGCATGGTTCACTACCTTGAGAACCCTGACAAGAAAATGGAAAAGGAGAACCCCTTGGGCTTTGCTGGACAATTGTGTGAAATCGTTGAGTCCGGCTCGATACATCGTTGCCTAATTGAGGTCGTTGACTCCTTTGATCATGCCGTTCTGCTTTATGATTTGGACGCAGTGGATAAGGCTTCAAAAGTGAAATGGAAGTACACGTGGGACGTCCGAAGGATCGGTGAGAAGAGGAACTTCAAGTGGGGCATAAAGTGTAATGTTAGCTTAGATGTTGCATAACTCAACAACTTGTTTAGGGAGACTACCCTGGCAAAGCAAGGCGGGGCAGAGGTCACAGTTGCAAATGCTGTCCCTCCGTTTGGTGGGCAGCACGACCCTGGAAAGCGCGTTGCTGGCAAAGATTTGCCGCAAAGCAGTGGAACCGTTACTCTCAATCTTGGCAAGGCCCCTGGCTCAGCTGTGAAGCAAATTCGGCAAAAGTTGCAGCTGCAGCAGAACAAGAAAAGGGCGAGTGTGCAGCACGTCGACTTGAACATCTCTGACACAGCGTGCGTGCTTTGCTTGGCTGCATGATTAAGCAGCTGTGCAAGTCTGGGTTTCTTTTAGGGCTGCAGAACTCGTGAAGCAATCCGTTTCTGTGGTTACAGACAAGGTTGTTGCCAGTCTCAAAAACTATTACGAAAACTGTGCTGGGGACATCTCCAAAAGTATGGATACTCTGACTGACGATGTGAAAGGTTCTACAAAGGAATTGAGCAGTCTGAAAGGTAACCCATGCCTTGCTAGCATTTGTACTGCCAGCTTTGCTAGTATCTGGCCTTTTTCCATTTGTTTTCATATGGACTTCCAACGCCACCTTTGCTAGCCTTTGTTTGTTTGTTTGAATTCGGAGTGCCTGCTGTGCTCGATATAGATGTGTCTCTGGTTTAGAGCAAATGAGGGAGCAGTTTCAAGATGCCATAACAACTCTGAAAGGTACTGCTCTGGCTGCAGAAGAGCACATGAAAGTCTTCAGAGACTTTACTGGTGAGGAAGCTGGCAGCTCTGTCTCGAAGCTTGTGCAGAAGATCGAGGCTCTGTCCAAGCAACTGCGAAGTGAAACTGAGAAGCATGGTCGAGTTGCCCAAGCTGGTCCCTCTGCTGTGTTGCCCAGCGATTCGCCAGAAGAAGACGTCGATATGGTCAAATCGTTTGAGATGCACAGGCAGCAGGCAGAAGTGACGACCCCTCAAAAGGACAGTGAGAACCGAGCGATTGCGAAGAAAGGGCAGCTGTTCTTCACGCCTTCCTCGTTCAAGGGCCATCAGCTTTCCTCTCGCTCTACCTTGTCAAGGATTGGAGGCTTGGAGCAGACTGGCGCACCAAGTCCGCGACTTTGGCAGGACGAAGGTTAGGTACACAAGGAAAAGCTTTGCAATGGCATGTATTGGTGTGTTCAGCCTCGCGGGACTCTGTCGCTTCTGTTGCTGACAGCGTCATAAACGAGGCTCAGAGAATGCTCGAACAGAATGGACTGAACAAGGACCAGCTGAGAGGAATCGTATGTTTGTATTGGTCATTTGCTCACCACCATTCCTGTTCCCTATCGCTAACCATTCCTGTTCCCTATCCCTATCCCTATCCCTATCCGTATACCTTTCCCATTCCTTTCACCTTTCTCTTTTCCTTAGAAATCGTTTTTTTTTGCAGCGCTACAGACGGCTCAAACCATCTGAGCTGTCATCGGACAACCAGTACAACGTGTACGCCGTCGAAGAAGCGACAATTGTTGAGTCCACAGCAGATGCTCTGCTTGAGAAGGGTGACTCAGACAGTGATGATGGCGAGGCACTTTTGCCTTCCCAAAGAACAGCTGTCAGATCGTCCAGCGTCAAGCGCCAGCTGACCGTCTACGGCGTGATGGAGTGGACGGGAGAAGGCGGGTCCAGACTGAAGGGATTCAAACTGGATCCTCTTCCGAGCACCCTGAAAAGCAAAATTGACGCACATTTGTCCGCAGTGAAAGGGTCCTTTGGCAAGAAAAGGGTCGGTACGGCAATATGGCATTGCTTGCGAGACTTCAACGCTGAGGTTCGAGTGCTGGGCAAAGGAGTTCCTCAACCGCTGCTGTTTGATAGTGAGCGTTTTGCTTGGTTTCTTCTTTCCTTTGCATTTCTAAGCAAGCTCTCCATTCAGAGTCTCCCAGCAATGACAAAAGCACACGGATTGGTGGCAGCCTGGAGCAAATGATCGATTCCAATTGTGAGCCGTTGAAATCTGTGTTGCGCTACATCCAGATGCACCTGATCAGTGTGCCCACTGAGCTGCTTGAGAACAGCATGTGGGAATGCATCCGACAGCTTCAGAAGAAGCAGCACAAGGATAGGGCCAGGCTAAGGTCAGGAAGCTCAGAAAGCAGCCCTAAAGACAAGGTGGATGGACAGGGGGAGAGTGTGAAGAGATTGGGAAAAGCGAAACGAAACGTCAGTCCGGGAAAAGGAGAGGGGGACGGAAAGAATGGCGAAAAGGAGCAAAGCAAAGAAAAGGAGCCAAACAAGGAAAGGGATCGAAGCACAGAAAAGGGGAATCAGCCAGAAAAGGCCCAACTGGATGGGGGAGGGAAGGGGAAAAAAAGGGGAGCAGATGAAATGGCGGGCACATCATCAGCAGTGGCGTGTCCTGTCCAAGCAAAGCAGCCTGCTGGCAGCGTGCAGACTGAAGGGGACGACGCAGCACGAAGATCTGCCTTGAGAGCCAGGCTAGGTGCGGTAAAAGCTTTATTCGGATGCTATTGTTTCGGTGTGGCATACACAAGTCTCTCTGTTTTAGCGGTGCTGTCCCCGAGAAGCCGCAAGAAGGTTAGGGAGAGCCTGAGAAATCCGGACCACTGACTGATTCAGAGAAGCAGAGGCAGCTAGCTAAAAGTTTGTAGTTTAGGTTGTGACTCTTTACGGTTGTGAGTCTTTGCTTAGATTAGAAGTCCTTTGCTTAGGCAGGACCCTCGTTGATGTTCGGTGAAGTTCGGTTTGGTTCACCCGGTTGAAGTAAACCTAAACCATGGGACTTTTCAAAGGTTTTGCTGATTATTATCTGTTGTCATCGATGTCATGACTGTGTGCAGTGCATCTGCTGTTTAGGTTTTGCTTATTTTGATATTTTGTTTGCGGTTTGGCAGGCCGGGGAAGCGGTAACTGTTCAACTGAAATGTCTGACAAGGAACTCAAAAAAGTGACCAAGAAATATGAGGCTTTGCTAGTACAGGCACAAGAAATGGAGGCCGCTCGCGCTGAGCAGCAGAGTCAGGTGGCACATTTGGAAAAGAAAAAGAAGAAACTGAAGGCACAGCGAGACGCTTTGCAAGAGAGCACGGACTCTGCGCATGCTTTGCTGGAAAAGCAGATCGCAGAACAGGCCGCTCAAATAGAGAACTTGAAGGTGGAGGTCGCGCACTCCAAAGGCCGGGAGAGCATGCTCCGAGACATGCTGAGCCAAGCAATGGCGCAGAACAAGTCCGCTGTGGAAACTGAGCCCAAGAAGGAGCAGCCGAAAAAGGCTCAGAAGACGGCAGTGAGTGCCAGTGCCAGTGCCAGTGCCACCGCCAGCCCGACTCCGCCGGCAAAGGAAAGACCGAAGAAACGCAAAGCGGCCCATTCGCTACCGCACAAGTCGCACGCTGGCAAACGCCTTCCAGGGCTGCAAGTTGAGCAAAGGGACAGGTTTGACAAAATCCACAAGACTGGCACCGCTGGCGTCGACTTCGTCGAAATCAGAAGTGGAACGTTCGCTGCCCTGATCCCTGGCTCGCAAACGTTTGGATATCCAACCGAGTGTGGAACCAACGTCTTACTTCCCGACAATGCAACCGTGCCAGAGGAGGTGCTCAAGCTGGCGAGAAAGGAAGCAATGAAGCTGCAAAAGCTGGCGAAGGCAAGGTGCTCGGTGAAGGATGAGGCGACCATTGCTGAGGTCGCAGAGAGGGAGTACGTCAAGCAGCTCGTGCTCTGTCTCTTTGCCGCCTTCCAAGCGGACATCCAAGGGCCAGTGTACATAAACGGTTTGTTTGTGTCTTGACTTGCTTTGCTAATAAGGCATAGCAAGTGAGCGCCATCCTTTGCTAGGACTGCGTCCGTACCAGACCGAACGGTTCGGCAAGAGCGCAGAATACACCATCGACTTCATTCTGGAACAGCAGCCTCAGTTTCTCCAGCACATCATCCGGATGGCGCTGCGCGACTGCGACTTGAATGAAGTAAGCGTAGGCCTAACCTAAGCCAGGCCACTGTACTCTACTCTAAAACTTCAGACCGAGAAACGCAAAGTGGTCATTTCCATTATGGCCGGTGTCTGGAGCAACTGGCTGAAAAACCGGAACAGCGAGTCAGTTGTGAAGCAGACGAAGAAGCCGAGCAAGGAGAAGTGCCATCTGCCCGTCGAGCTTCTCCAGATGACTGACCCTCAAAGATTTGCGAGGAACCAGGCTCTGCGTGCGTACTCTATTTCTTAATGAAGTCTTAATGAGTAAAGGGCGTGCATAAGCTGAGCATTTGACGTTCTGGATAAGCACAGCATTCCGGCTTATGTCGCATAACTTAATTGGAGCGACTGTTTAGCACCGTTCCCGCCTACGTCCAACGGGATCGACGTGCAGGAACCAGTCTGGGGTGCCGAACAAGAGGAGGAGCAGCAGCGGGCGAAAAAGACGACAAAGGCGAGCGCGGATGAAGACGATGAGGATGAAGACATCGACTTGGAAGACTTCCCTGTGGACGCCATAGAGTCCGCGCTGGACAAGTGTAGCTGATTAGCTAACCGTTTGGCTAATCTGCTTTGCTAAGATTAGGTAATCGCGTTGACAGCAATGCAAAATACTCACAACTCTTGTTTTTTTTTCAGTTGAAGTAAGTGGAGGGTGCGTGCTGCACTAGCAAAGGAGACTAGAAAGGAACAATTTTTGCCTTGCCATACCCTCTCGCCTTTTCCGAGAACGCGTCCTGCACCGCGAACCGTGCAATAAACGTTTGTTGACATGTCGTACGGCTTGATGCAATGGTGGTATACCGTGCACTGAGGCACCTGTAGTGAACGTGTGCGCAACTCGCTTTCCTGACTAGGGTTTTAACATGGTCTAAAAATGCCACCTAAAAAGGCAAGGATTAACACAAGTCATGAACTTGTGAGTTGCCTTGCTCTGTCGTTGTCATTGCCTTTGCTTATCTTGGTGGTCTCATTGCTTGTCTAGGAATGTGAGCGCAGTGACTCTTCCGATGAAGAGTACCGACTAAGCAGCACTGACGATGATGCCAATGAGCTATCAGATGACCCTTTTGTTGGGGAATACTCTGATGAACCAGACAATTCCAGCTCTGATGATGACGGCGGTCCTATTGCTGTTGTTCCTGCTGCTAGCAATGTAGTCAGGAGCTGTGCAGCTCCAAAGAGCTGGCTCCGCCGAGGTGGCAAAGCGGCAAACCCTGAAACTGTCCATGAGGCCGCTCTTCACTTGGAGCCCTTGCCTTCTGACTATGCTTGGCGCCCAGGCATCACTGAAACACTTGTTGCATCAGACTGGACCCCTTCACCTGGCCTTGACCCAACAACAACTCCGAACCATTCCAATCGCTGTCTAACGAGCATCTTTTTGGACATGTCGCAAGAGTGCATCAAAGAAATGGTGCGCTGTACAAACATCGTTGGACTCAAGGCCATGCCAAGGACCTGGCCTCATTTGTCACTTTCGAGAGCTGTCCGGTTTATAGCTCTCATTTTCTACATGGACACAAACGCCAAGAAAAGCATCTCATCCTATTGGAAAAAGAGTAGAATGGACAGCTTCGTTGCACAGTCACGAATTTCTATGAAGAGGTTTTTAGTTTGGTACAGATATATCAGACTGTATGTCAAGTCTGAGTACACCTCCTTGGAACAGACAAAAAACAAAATTTACAAAGTTGAAAAGTACCTGGATTTGGCACAAGCAAATATGCAAAGGATGAGACATCCCACTTCTCGAAACCTAAGCTTGGACGAAGAAATGACTGAATTCAAAGTCATCTCTTTTCCTTTTCCATTTCTTAGTAAAGCCACAGATGTTGTTATTTCTACTTTAGGGTAGGTCTGGGCTTGTGCAGATCATCAAAGGCAAGCCCCGTGGGCACGGCCTCAAATACTATGCCTTGTGTGATCCAAAAACTGGCTACGTGTATTCAACGATGCTCCACTCCTCTACCTATGTTCCATTTGAAGAGGTGTGGGGCAGAATTGTGGCCATCTGCTATGCACTCCTGAGGGGCAATGAGGCGAAGCAAATCAGCAGTTTCTTGGACCAAGGTTTTTTTGTAGGTGACTGCAATTAACAAAACATTGATTTTGCTTTATTAGTTTTGGAGTATGGTTCGTTTAGGTTTTCACGGATCGATACTATACGACTGTTCATCTAAACTATTCTATGGCAAAGCGCAAAACCTATTTCTGTGGCACCCTCAGACGAGAGCAACGGAGTAATCTACCAGTGGAAATTATGCAGTCGTGTAGAGCTGCAAACACTCCTTTGCTAGTCAAAAGTTTGAAACGGGGACAAACTCTCTCCATGCAAAGCTCCTATGGTATGCTTTGATTTTGCTACTGTCCTAAGCAAAGCAATTGCCATGTTTAGGAGAGACAGTAGCTCTCACTTGGATGGATGCAACTGCAGTCACTTTCTTGTCCTCTTTGCCTAGTGTGCATGACAAGCCCTCCGTTTGTTATCGAAAAGGCAAAACTAGCAAAGGGCTGGTCTATAGACAAAAAATTGTGCAACCGGCAACGGCCAATGACTTCAACAAGAACATGGGAGGAGTGGACCTTCAGTAAGCAACTGTACTGTACTGCTCAGTGCTAGTATTGCACTCCATTCCATTCTGTTCAATATGATTTAGTGACCAACTGTGTACTTCGGTCAAAAACCATCACAGAAGTGCCAGATGGTACATGTCGGGCACGTTTCTGCAATCTTTGGATTGGTTCTGTGCCAATTCTGGGATACTTTTCAAAGAGTCTGGGAATGGAAAGATGCAGAACAGTGCAGTGAAAAATGAGCTAGCACAGGAGCTACTGCGCTACGGCCTGCAGTTGGAAGCAGTAGAAGGCGGTCTGCTTCAGCAGCAGCAGCAGCCCATTGTGGATGTGCACACTGCGCCAAAGAAAGTATCTGTGGCTGAAGTTACACAGATGCGATTGTTGGCAAGCGATCAGCTGAAACATCTGCCTATCAAAGGACAGGTTGTTGTGCCATTTTCTTAATGCAGGGTTTAGACTAAAAACTTGTTTTTAAGGGATATAGAGAATGCCAAGGGCATAGGCAGAGAGTTCAAACCAAGATTCTCTGCAAAGTTTGCATGGTAGCGCTGTGCATTGATGGTGGCTGCTTTGCCCGATTTCATGAGCATGAGCAGTACCTTTATGATGATCCCAAGCTGGCTGATAAGCCAATAGTTAGAAAGTGCCAAACGTACTGAAAAAACTAATCAGGCTTCTGCTAAGCTAAGCATAGGAACAGGGTATTTCACTCACATTTTTAGTCAGCATGAATAGATTCTGTGATTCATTATCCTAGGCATTGTTAATGCTTGTTGCTTGCTGCTTGTTGGCTGTGTCAGTATGTGTTTGCTTAGACAGGGAATCATTCTTGAGGTTGATCTGTTCAAGTGGCAGCTCACAGACGGACACTTTTGATCACGATATCGCAATACTAGCGTAGCACATGCTTTATTGCATTCTTTAATAGCATTCCGTGCAAGGGCGCAATCAAAGATGAAGCTGCCGTTCACGTTGTGCAAAACCTCTCAAAACCTTGAAACGAGAGCTTGACTCTGTGACCCTAAAGTTAGACAAGTGCATAACCAATGTCCAAAACTTAAAATGCAATTAGCTAAACGTTTGTATTTTTTAGTGCAGGCATAAGTTTTTGGAAGCCATTTTTTAAACCTTAGCCATGCTAGCAGTGAACGACGTCAAAAAATCGGGGGGTCACGCCTTCCACCCTGACCCTTCCCTGACCATATCGGTTGCTAGGTTTGCAACACCTTTGCTAGAGATGTTTTTGTGCTTAGCAAAGCGGCGATTTTTTAGGGGGTCATGGTGGGAGTCATGGGGGTCACGGGGGGGTACGCTTTAGGAGCTATGGCTTGAGTACACCTTTGGCGCGCGCGCGCGCGCGCGCGCACGCACGCACGCACGCACACACACACACACACACACACACACACACACACACACACACACACTGATTGCTGCAACAAAATATCGCTTATGAGAACCATTGGCATTTTAAAATTAAATGAATAAATACGCGAAATTGCAGCGGACGTGCTGGAGGTGTCGTCGGACGGCGAGACGCGCAACCTCCTGGAGCAGGAGGGGGGCGACAGCGAGTCGGAGGCCGAGAATCAGTTCGAAAATTCCAATTTAAATTTCCAAAATCTCGAGAACCAGCCCAGCTCGTCCGATGGCGACGGTTCCGTCGACAACGCGGCGCATGCGGAGAGCGGCCACCCCGTCGCGAACGCAGCACACCTCAACAATTATACGGCGCCCACTGTCGAACCTCAGTTGAAACAATTCGAAATGACGAGTAAAGACCGACAGTACTATGCGCAGTGCTTCGACATGCTACTCGACAAGACGGCTGGGGTGAGTGAGTGGGGCAACAGACAAACAGACGCGCGCGCACGAACAGACGCACACACGCGCCCGCAGGAATGAACTTCGTGTATGTACTCTCAGGGTTGTACACCCTGTCCTGTGTACACTGTCCCAACGTGATTGGTGCACACGCCTGTAACTGTGGAGGGGGGGGGGGGGGTATGGGGAACCTCTCCCAGTCGGCAGTGACCCCCTCCTTTTCCCGATCTTTTCCGAAATTTTATGCCTGCCCAAGCTGACTGCAATAATGTAATGAAAGTGAGTGATGGTGTGTACCGTGTTTGCGTCATTTTTTTGTTCTTTTATTTATCGTAATTCTCAAGAAACGCCATTTAGAGTTATTATTTGCCACGATGTTTTGTGCGACATTTTCCATGCTTCGTCCAAGCTCGGGTCTCGTAGTCTTGCCCCCCCCCCCCTCTGCCCACAGAACTAGCACGCACGCACGCACGTACACTCTGTTTATGTGGGTGGTGGCGTTTTTTCAGCGCTCCCTGCAGGCGCTTCGTGGCGCCGATCAGTCGGTGATTCAGTTCTTTGAGAAATCCCAGCTGAGAAAGGAGACCCTGTCCAAGATCTGGGCTCTGTCAGACGTGAACATCGATGGCTTTCTCAATTTAGAAGAGTTCTCCACCGCCATGCATCTGGTGGTGCTGGCAGTCAAGGTCAGTGCGTGCGTGCGTGCGTGCGTGCGTGTGTCTGAAGCTGAAAACGGAGCATTGAATTGAAAATGGACTCGCAAGTCACCAGGATTTTTTTTTTTGCGTGGGTGGTGTGTGACCTCCCTAGTGACGGATTCTGGGGGGAGTGGGTGGGGAAGGGGGAATTCCTCTTCGCAAAATCGGAAATCTAGGGGAGGGGTGGGATAGGCGGTGAAAGAAGAAACGCGCCTAGCGTACTTAGTTTTCAGCATAAAAACGTTTTTAGGTGTCGAAAACAGCAAAATTTTGCCTGCGGCGCCGTTTCTATTAGTTAATCGTCAAAAATGGAGAGATTACAGGTGCCCAATCCACTGCCAATTTGGCCCAACATCCAAAAAGTTCAACAGGGTCCTTCCTCCCTCCTGCAAAATCCCTCCCCTCCCTGAAAAACAATTTCTGGATCCGCCACTTAGCCAACAAGTGTTTCGTGCACTCTATATGAATAGGAAGTGCGTTTTGCACGGTAGTGGTTATTCAAGGTAGCGTGCGTGCAACTTTGATCGTACTAGCCGCTTCGAACTCAGGACTCCTGCTTGCAATGTGCTCCAAAGTGGTTCGACATCAATTTGTCTCATGAAATAAAGTAATGTTGAGAATACTCAGTTGTACAATGATAAATCACTGCAATGATGAAACTGCAAAGTGTTGGAATGCAGGTCAACCAAAGCCAATGCATGTCAACCAACGCATTTGCATGAATGCTACAGAATTGCTTGTAACACCCACTCTGTTTTAAATAAATTTCATATCAACACACCCACGATGTAAATTGGAGACGTGCGCTGAGACTCGTTTGCAGAAGTATCGTTTTATTTTCTGTGGTGATGCTACATATGTGGCAGGGGGGGATAGAGCATAGGCTTTTTGGCGTGTCTGTTTGTATGTGCTGTATGTTCAAAAACGTTTTGCTCTCGCAACCCAACACGAACAATCCGAAACATGCCCAAAACGCGCACACAAAGAAGACCATGAACAGATGCAAGGGGGGGAGGGGGCTGGAGAGAATGGGAGAGCCCGAAAATAGTTTATCGCCCAGAGGCCCCCAAAGGTCGAGTAGCTCAATGACCAATGGGGTTTGGGGGGTGAGAATAGGCAGAGATTGTTGCTATATCTGAGAAACCTTTCATCTCTTTTGTCGTTTGTCATTCATCATCAAAAACGTGCTCAGAAGTGATTCAGTATCAATATTTTCATGTCCTCAGTAGTGACTCATCATCAATACAATGTGTGATAAAACCATGCTGTGAATGCTCAGTTTAAAAACAACAATGACGAATCTGTAAAATGCTTGCAGCAAAAGCCAAAGGAAGTCAACCAATGCAAGCAATGCACTTCTGCACAATGCACAGAAAAACATTTCACCTTTTTTGTTGTAACGCTTTATTCTTGCGTCATTACATCTCCAGTCATTACATTCAATAGTAAAAATTAGGCACTATACCATATTGAGCAGACACACCATAAATCCCATATAGGCAGTGGGCTAATTGATTTAATCAGCCCTTCAGAGTCAGCTAATAATAATTGGCTTTTTTTTGTAATCTGCATGGTTGCTCACATATGTTCATGCACTTTGATCTGCAGGCGCAAAGCCTTTGGAGCTGGTCTAAGCTAGGATCGCGGTCCGACGCTTCCGATTCCATTCCAGCGCGCCGTACGGGCGGTTTTCGGCGGGATGGGCTTGTGTCTTCCTTACGTGGTCTTTTTTTGGCAAAGCACAATTGTTGCGTCTGCGTACGCAGCGTCCGAAACCTAAGTGAAGCCTAAGCCTAAGCGAAGCATAAGCCTAAGCCAAATCAAAGCCAAAGCATAAGCCTAAGCAAAGTCTGGACTAAGCCTAAGCAAAGCCTAAAATTAAGAAAGTTTTCATCGGACGCAGCAGCAGACGCGGACGCACGCATAAATTGTTTTCAGCCGTTTTCTTTTTCGGGGAAATCCAAGTTCATTGGGCCATTAGACCGGGCAAAACGCACCACAACATTTCATTTATTGCGTTTAATGCGTCGACGATCAGTGCTCAACGCCAAGAAAAATTAAAACAACGCACCACTAAAACGCTAACACATACACGCGCATGCGTGCGTGCGCCCACTCGCGAGTCCGTGCGTGCGTGCGTGCGTGCGTGCGTGCGTGCGTGCGTGCGTGCGTGCGTGTGCGCGCGCGCGCGTGTCCGTGTCCATGTGTGTGTGTGCGTGCGTGCATGAGTGCGCGTGCGTGCGTGGGTGCGTCCGTGTGTGTGTGCGTGTATGGGTGCGTGCGTGCGATCGAGCGTGCGCGTGCGTGCATGCACGTGTCCATGTCCATGTGCGTGTGCGTGCGAGCGTGCGCGCATGCGTGCGTGCGTGCGTGCGTGCGTGCGTGCGTGCGTGCGTGCGTGCGTGCGTGCGTGCGTGCGCGTGCGTGCGTGCGTGCGCGTGTCCATGTCCATGTGCGCGTGCGTGCGTACGTGCGTGCGTGCGCGCGCGAGCGTGCGTGCGTGCATGCATGAGCGTGTAATTCAAGTTTTTATAGCGTTAGCACCTGTAAAACAAAGTACAAAATAATAAAAAGTTCAAAGTTTTTATAGCATAAACACGTGCAAAACAAAAAAGTTATAAACAAAAAAGTTACAAGTATTTCTATGGCAGAGGTTTGATCCCAGGACCTTCAGAACAGTAACGGACATCATAACCACTACACCATTGATCTGCACGGAACTGTTTTCTAAACACTTCTGATAAGTCAGAAGCCCGCATAAAATGTGCTGTATTATCATATAATTTATTTATATTTGCATAACGCATGGATTACGATAGATTCAGTAGTCCCACTCTTATTTTGATGGTAAAATGTGCCAAGCAAGCTTCATACAAAATTTTAGCTCAATCCATCCAGCAGAACTCTATGTGCTGCAGACAGAACCCACAAACAGTGATAGGTACTACTGTAGAAAAAGATAATGCTATATCTCGTGCTTACGGTATCGCATTGCAAAGCGGATGTGATATTCGCGATCAGCGTGGTCGATTACATATGTCCCAGGCTGATTTGACACTGAATTCTCAAATTCGTTCAATCGCAATTTGCATATTCAATGTGCCATATCTCGCGATTACGGTATCGCACAGCAAAACGGATCTGATTTTCGTGATCAGCACGGTCGATTACATATGTCCCAAGCAGAATTGACACTGAATTCTCAAATTCGATCAAACACGTATGCAAAATTTGCATAACTCACGGATTACGGTAGCTACAGTAGCGCCACTCTTATTTTGACGGTGAAATGTTGCAAGCAATCTACATACAAAATTTCAGCTCAATCCGTCAAGCACAACTCTCTGGGCAGCGTTGCAGACAAACAAACAAACAAACAAACAAACATTGTGCTTTAGTAATATAGATATGGAATGTGCTGCACTAGCGGGTCCAGGATTTTCTGAAGGGGGGGGGGGGAAGGTCAATTTTTTCATCGCATTTAATCCGAAGAAGTCAAGGTTTGGCCCTGGCATCGGCATTTGCTTTGTTTGTACTATTTTCAACGCACAATAGTGAGTTGCGATAGAACCACAGCGCCGTAGGCGAAAATTTTGCCCTTTTGAGTCCCTTAATCCAAGGAAAACGTAAAAACCGGCCCACTTTGCCAGTGTGGTCGACCCTTTTTCCTTCTTCTCCCCCTGAACTCTCTCCCTCTCTCCCCCAAATCTGAGCTGACAGGAGGGAGAGACCCCCCTCCCAGTGCAAGGAAGGTTGGGCGTGGTGTCACAGGGTGACAGGACAACCCATATTTGGGCAAAATAGGGTCTA
This sequence comes from Paralinhomoeus sp. GSCO2_6, assembly GCA_030248085.1. Lineage (NCBI taxonomy): Eukaryota > Metazoa > Nematoda > Chromadorea > Monhysterida > Linhomoeidae > Paralinhomoeus > Paralinhomoeus sp. GSCO2_6. The sequence goes on from JASAMY010003824.1 coordinate 38,101, forward strand.
TAAGGTACTTTTTGGTTAGAATGGGTGGTAGTATGGTGTGGGGTTGGAGTATTCCAAAAAGAGCTCAGTTTTGATACTACAAGCAAGTTTATACATGAATAACTACTGATTGTATAATCGAAACACCACTTGAACGCCTTTTTACCTTTCAGAAAGTATTTTTTACCCCAATACAAAGATTTTTGTTAGTAAAAAGAACAACTTTTTATTACATTTTTTTTTAATTGTGCTACCCTGCATAGATGTACGCTATTCAGTTTGAATGCTCGTTATGTTCAATCAAGCTCCTTTCGCCATTTTTGTGCTCAAGTGCTCAAGTTTAATCTAAAACATCTGTAACGATTTTCTGCTGCTTGCAGGCTTCCGTGCCCATTCCCGATGCCTTGCCAGCCTGCATACAGCCTCAGATGACGCCTAAGGTCCAGTACGACTCCGAGCTGCAACTACAGAGCCTTCAGAAGGCGCAAATCGAAGATGAATCCGTGGTGAGCAAGCAGCGTGTCATGCAGTGGCGTTGCCAGCATTTGGTTTTGGGAGGGGCAAAATGAGCATTGTTTGAGGGGCCACTTAAACATAATTTTCGGGTAATTTGGCACTTCTTTTTTTGGGTGCAGGCAATAATTCGACGAAAAACGCGCACCTTAGAGCGAGCAAACCGCATCATTTGCCCAAAAATTCCAGCGGCGCAGGCAATTTTTGTTGCAAATTCTACAACACTGTGCACTTTAGAGGCCTCGAAATACCTACATTGCCCAGATGACACAGCGCCGCAGGCAAACTTTTCATTTTGTGTCCAATCGGGAAATGTTGTAGGGGCTTTGGAAATAATCGGGTCTCCGAAAATCTGTGGGGGGGGGCACACGCCCCTCTGCCCCCCCCCTGGCTACGCCACTGGTGTCATGACCCAGTACACACAATGACGTCATTCGGTCTGAGGCACGAGGGCCGCCACAGATAAATAAGAAGAAGAACGCCACTCATGTATGTTCTACTGCCAAAATCCACCAAAAGGAAAGTCCTCAATAGTGGGTTCCCTCGAGAACTGAACCCAGGACCTTGCGTGCATGAGTCCAACTCTCTACCAGCAGGGTTGCAATAGAAAATGTCATTTTTTTTTAAATTGTGCAGCCCTGTCTACCACCTTGCCGACTGCCTGTATAGGGCTGGGTGTGTGCACGCATCAGATTCGTTCATGGAAGCGCATAGGTACGTTTGCTAGTGACGACAGCAGCCATTGTAGCAGCTGGAGAAGTTCTCGAACCACCCTCCGCTGTCGCCGCGTGGGCCGGTACCCTCGCAGCTGGCCGGCAGGGAGCTGAGTCGGCCCGTCGCCCTCAAGGCCAATGGCAATGCGGTCGCTGGCGCGCAAGAAGGTTCGTCCGTGCGTGCGTGTCCCTGTGCGGCTGGATTTTTGTGGTGTGGAACGTGTCTATTCCCGCCCCTCCAGCACCCCCCTCCCATACCTGTAACTGGGGGTTACCCCCACTATTTTTCCAATACCCCCCCCCCCAACCCCCCGAATTTTTCCAAGGGATTTTCACCCGGTCTAAAACGATAAAAGCGATTAAATGTTGGTGTATTTCAGTGCTTTTCAGTGTCATATGACCATAAAACAGCTAAATAACACTGTTCAGACCCTATTTATACCCATTTTTGACCAAAAGTACCAGTATAAGTCAAAAAATGGCCAGCTTTCCCCCACTTTTTGCTCCAGCCACCCCCCCCCCAGTCTCCCCCCGCCCCCACTCGCTCTGACCTGGTTACAGGTTACCAGGAATTTGTGTTGTTGACAAATCATACCAAAATAGCGCCCGCTATAACCTATGCTCAGCGCGTAAGTACAGAATCTACATTTTACAAGGAGCATTTTACAGAATCTACACACTACAGGTAGACATTGTCGCGAAAGTGTCCTTTCAACCACTGTTACTCACCATTGTGCGAATGGTCTCGCCACTTCCCTAAATTCCATTATATCTTATTTAGTGAAACATTTTCCATTCAGCCCCGTCATTTTTGGGTCACCCCCCCCCCTTAAAAACTATTGCTTGCTACTCGCCCCGATCCAGTTGCCATGCTTGTTTGCTCGCGTCAATTTCCAAAAATAAATCTATAAATCCTTTCCAGTGTCTGTGGCCGCGCCGCCATTGCCTCTGGGGCAGCCGAAAGGCCCTCCGCCGAGGCCCCCACCCAGACCTCCGCAGCGCCACGGCCGTTCCGCCTCACTCGACCTATCGAAGGCCTTCAATCACCAGCCTAACCAGCTGGCCCGTCAGTCTCTGGCGCCCCGCGAGGGGGTCGCTCCCTCGCCGCCGAAGAAGGCGGAGAGCCTCCCTCGGAACGCGGTGCCCCTGCCCCCCAGTCCCCCTCCGCCCCCTCTCCCACAGGAGGGTGGAGGCCTCCTGGGGGTGACGACCCAGGGGGATGCAGGACAGGAGAGGAGGAGGAAGGGAGAGAGAAGAGCGAGGAGGAGGGAGAAGGTGCTGAAAGCGATTGAGGATGAAGGTCAGTGGGTGAACGGACGGACAGACAGCCACAAGGAATGGCATAGCAAAGTGTGAAGTTTCGATCACCCACACACCAAATTAATACGCTAGGTATAGGTGTGACACGTCTCATTACGTTAGCAACCAGTCTTCCCAAAGGAAACATTAAATGCGTTTCGGGAAACATTTTCATTTTGCTAAGGTGTTTGTGGCAAGTTTCGTTCGATTGACAGCAAACACGTTTCAAAAACGCTACATTTTTGTCCTCACTTTTGCTTTCAATTGATAATCGCGTGTGCTTTCTTTCCTGTTTTTTTTTCGAACATTCGAGCTTGCGTTGCATAGCTGCTGGCTGCGGGTGGGGGAGGGGGGTCCATAATTTGCTCAGCCTACCACCCCAAGGTCCCCTTCCTGGCTAGAGGGTACGCATGTAACAATCACACATGATACCATCCCACTCTCTAACCCCCCCCCCCCCCCGCACGCGACGTATTTAGTCGCACAGATGGCTGATTATGAACGATTGAGATAAGCAATGGCAACCAGTGTTGGGGAAAGGGGGAATTTCCCCTCCCGAAATCGAAAACATACGGGGGAAGTGTGAAGCGAGGGGAAAGGGCTGGGACGTGGGAGAAGAAACGTGCCTAACGAACCTACTTTTCCGCATACAAACGCGTGTAGGCGGTTGAAAATCGCAAAAAAAAATTCGCCTGTGGCGCGGATTTTATGCATTACTTGTCAATAATGGACCGATTGGGTGCCCAAAACATCGCCGAAATAGCCCAGCATCACTGGCGGATCCAGGATTTTCTGACAGGGGGGGGGGCAAGATTAAATTTTGTCTGCATAGTTTCAATTGGATAGCTATATTTCGCACGTTTGGCGCCGCAGCCATCTTTTTCGCATGTTTTGCAACATTTTTAACAAGCAGTTGGGCTGCAAACACATATTTTACGTTTTTGCTTCTGGTTGGGTTGTTTTTAGGAGAAAATGCGAGACATTTTGTCCAAATTTTCAAATTGAGCCACAGACAAAAATTTTTCATTGTTAACTGTCGCATCCCTTAGAATTTCAAGGAGTTTTGCATTACTTGTGGGCCAAAAGCATGCGCCGCAGGCGAAAATGGCATGGCCCCCCCTTTGGATCTGCTAGTGCCCAGCATCTTCTCGCTTCCCCCTTTCTGCTAAATCCCCCCCCCCCTTCCTAAAATTTCTGGATCCACCACTGATGGCAACCCCTCTAAAAGTTCAGACACGACCAACAAGAGCAACACGACCAAAAAGTCAGCGATGACCAACATACGCAAACACTTTTGCGTGCTACAAATGCGCTGCCCGAAACATTTTTGCCCGATAATTTTATTAATGTTACCAACTTCCCATCATCATCATACAATGTGTAGGTAACCGGGTCTGACTGGGGGGGGGGGGTGGGCGCTTAAAATTTAAACCTTGCACAGAAAAGCGCTTTAAGTCAAATAACAGGGGGAGGGCGAATAAGCTCAAAGTATAGGGTTTGCGGTATATCGTATTGGTATGTCCATGTGCGGTACATGCGTACATGCGGTATACGCACGCACACACGCTCGTGCGCAGTGATAATTGTCTTGCAGCGACGGCTGCCTATTCGGAGGAGACGGTGGGTGGTGATTGGCAGCGGAGGTGCCATCGCCTGCGCCAGTTCAACGCCGCCTTGGAGAAGGAGCACGCGAGGCTCTGTCAGATTCGGCTGCAGCTGGCGCTTAGACTGGAAGAAAAACAGGAGAAAAAGTGACTTTAGTCGGAAGGAAAATGGTGAAAAATAATGAGAAAAAAATAACGACCGTTCCTGTAGCCGTTCTTGGTCCAGTTGCTACAGTGATCTTACAAAAAAAAAATCAAGAGTCGATTTCTTGAGCTTCTTGCCATCCAAACCAATTACCGGCTGCAGGTATGGGTTCCGCAGTGTCTACTTAAAATTAAACCTCGTGGAATTCTTCGCGACGGTGTTAAACGGATTCGAGTGATTTCTCTGGCAGACTAACTCCTCGCTTTGCATTGCTTCCTCCGTTCGTTGTGTAATCGAGGCACTGAACTTTGTCCAGTATGCAACTCAGCAACCGACATTCAATGTGTATTGCAGCCATTTTGGGCGGACCCAACAAATACTGTCGGTTCACCATACCTACCCGAAATCCTCAAAGGAACGACCCCCCTCCAATGAACGCCCAGGGTAGAGGCCCAGGGAGGGCGCCTCTAAACAAATGAACGCCCAGGACGTTTATTGGTGGCCTTATGGTAGTTACCACCGTGGATGATTAGCGATGCGTCATAAGTGCCGGTGCTCAAAACCACTTGTTAATGGCCAAAACATGCCAAAAATACAGGCTACGGCCATGTCGTGTTGTTTTCTGGGCACTCATATAGTTAGTTGTTAGCCAGTCAAAAGAACCGCTAAATATATTTTGTAGAGAATGACCTTGTAAAGAAGTTGCAAGGAAACATTTTCAAGCCACGATACAAGATGCTTGCGCTCCGAACGCACTCATTTTAAGCGCACGCACGCACGCGTGGATTGCAGCCCACTGTCGTGCGGTAACCAGAAGTAGGAGAAGGAAAGTTAAGTAGGTACCTAAGTTAACTGCTGGCATTCAATGATGCCCCAGGGGGCACTATTGGAGAATTATAACAAATCCATCGCTGGGAGCCTCGGGTGGCACTAGTCTGCGTCCGTCGCCTTGTTGTTATTCAAAGGGACACGCTGGGCTACTTTGTGTTGAAGTGTACTGGCAAGTGTGAACACGTTTCAAAGTTGCTACATATAATTCTCACAATCTTTTTGTGGCAGTATTCTCCATGATGATCCTTCTATCTACAGTCACTTTTAGGTCCCTTCCAGTAAAGAAACCTTCATGTGTGCTGGCGTTCGATTTTCCAGCTCCCCCGCCTCAATGTAAGAATATTGTTGAACCCAAACCATCTAGAACTAAACTTTTAAATATTTTTTGCTCCACCAATTCACATTCTAGAAATTGAAGTTTGTTGCACGCGTTTGTTTTTTGATCAACATTTGTCCTGTTTTGTTATTCAACGGAAGAACTCTGTCAGTGTTGCCCAACCGAATGTTATTGCCAAGCGATAAGTGTTTATGACTGGTGTTTTAAGACGGGTGTTTAATGATAGTAAAGCTGACGTCGTTCTTTCGCGGCGCAAAAAAAAGAACAAAAAGGTTCGTTTGATCGCTAAGTAGAGTAAATTATATCAGTCAAAAAGAATCGTCCGTCAGCCGATCGTCGTCCAACAAAACAAACATCTGAGCACACATTGCCTGCGGCAGGAATCGAACCTGCGTCGCCACGGCCACAACGTGGAGTACTAACCACTATACTACGCAGGCCGAGGGCTATTGCCCCAATTCTGCTCTATGAGCAAACGCAGATGAGACCCACTTTCGGATATACTGTAGACCTAAGAATTAGACCCCATGCCCTTATTTAGCCCTCCCCTCCCCCCACCCACAATCACACTCCCTTCCCAGACTGCGACGCTATTCCAGTTTAGGCGTTTAACTGAAAAATAGGGTTCTTAAAAATATACGCGTTCATCAAAACTTTAGGCGTGCTACAAAAAAAAACACGCATACTGGTATTCCAAAACAGACGGAAGGGACACGTACGTCACGTCTTCATACACCCATTTATAAGCCTAATTAGCCAATTTACCAAAAGAACAGTGTTGTTGAACGAGAATGTGTACACGCGTAGGGGCACCACTGAGACGGGCAAAAGGTTCGTAAAGTTGCACGTAAGAAACTTGTTGTCAGTGCCAGTAGTGCAAGCGTTTATACCCACCTCCTTGCTTATGCTTAGGATTTGCTCAGACTTGCCTTGCTTCGGGGCACTATTGGAGGATTTACGGTAGCACCGTTGACGCGTGCCCGCCCGCTTCAGTGACGCAGTTTAGTGTCTTTTCTGACGCAAGTGTTCCGTCCTCAATCGTGACTCAGCAATGAGGATTCCACGCACAAAAGGCACTGTCACTTTGGTTTCTTTTTGCCTTTTGCAAGTTGTCACATTTGCGGCCTCAAAGTCGGCGAAGACACGATACGCTTGTGGTAGTGGGCAATATCGCTTGTGCTCGACAAGAATTTCCAACATTTCACTTGAGAGAGAGTGGAGCTTTCTGAAGAGAAGAAACAGGAACAAATTTCGAGAGCGTAAGTTCGAAGGTGGAGATACGGCCACTATGCGGCATTTTCTGCCTTAGTATTCCCGCTTTTGTCCCAGAACTATACGCGTCTTGCCTGCTACACTGCATTCTTGACATTCACTTTCCGCCTCCTAATTTCTGCTTGTCAAAATCGGTCCTGATTTCTTGTTCCAAACGGCGTCGCAGGTAAGCAGCGGTTGAAGTTGTTGGCACTATTGAAGAGTGTACTGTACTTCGCATTACGCCCCATGACGTCAGTCTACACTAACACAAGTACACACCGTGAGTCGGCGCCGTGAGGGAATTCTTGTCACTCTGCGCTGCTGCTTTCTCTGTCGCGTGGGCCGACAAAAATAGCTGTTGAACCCCAGCCAAGTTGAAATAAATAACTCTTCCTAGATTCTGTTTATACTTTGAAGCGGCGGATTTGAACCAATACAAAGCGAGACAGCGGATTCTCGGGACATCAACAGCCATTGGTCGGCAGTTCAAGTACGGATCAGTCCATCCACAAGTCCTGCAGTAGCCTGGATAGCGCGTACCAACAGGTAAGGTAAGACGGTAGGCAATTACAGTCCTGCAGGTTTATCTATGCATAGCTGTCGTGTTGTAGTGAGTATTGGTAGGTACATAGGTTGATTGGTATATGTAGTTAAGCTGCTGATAGGTAGGTACAGGTATTTAGGTACATAGGTAGGTAGAAATGTCGATAAAACGGCTTACATTTTATATAGAATAGGAATTACACCACCTACTATCCGTCTACCCATTGCTGTCACTGCAATATGCAGTGATATTATAGCACATCTAAAACATGTAGTTCTTCTATAGAAATCACAGACCACTGGGCCAGTGAGCTACGAACGCACCAGAATATTTTAAATGCGTCAACGCTCAGTGCTCAACGCTAAAGAAAAAAAAACAACGCGATCACATATATCACTATTCTTAGGCTTAGGCTACTGCAACTCATTCAATAGCTCCTCGCTAGTTTGTGTCTGTGCGTGTGTATGCGCAAGCACTTGCATGTGAGCTTGCGTGCCTGCATGTATTGGTGTGTAAGTGTGCGCGCACGCGTCCACAGGGCGTGCGTGCGTGCGTGCGTGCGTGCGTGTGTGCGTGCGTGCGTGCGTGCGCGCACATGCGCGCGCTTGTGTGCGTGCGTGCATGCAAGGCTAAGCCAAATGATGGTGTGTGATGGTGTTTTAGTGGTGTGTTGTGTTAGTTTTTTATTGTTGAGCACTGAGCGTCGACGCATTTTAAAAATATTCGGGTGCGTTTCGGGCCCACTGGCCCACTGGTCTATGATTTTTCGCGCGCTGACGAAATGTCGTTTATGGATTTTAGCGTTATTTAATTAGGAATCTTTTAGGGGAAAGGAAGAAAATTGCCAAAGGAATGTACGCGCGAAAGATTTGCAAGGATTCTCAGCGCATTTTGCGCCGCTTTGCCGCTCAAAATTCGGTGGCGGCCAGGACTAAACTGGATTTCTCCACGAATTTTAGATTTTTGGTATCAGTCGTTCATTAAAAATTAAAATTATTTAAAACCTGTTGAATGCTTTCAGCGCTTCCAGAGCGCGACGCGGCGCTATTGTGCCCACAAGGGGCCTTTATTACACACCGCTCAGATGTGAGTTTGTGATTAAATCTGTTTTGCAATTAAATTGTCTTCTGACTGATGGCGTTGGGATTTGGGTTGGGTACTGTCAAGGTGGTTGGGTTCAGACAGGGGTGTAGGTCTGCCGGGGGAGGGGGTCACCCCTATTAGCCATGGTTGTCCCGTTCTTTTTTGTGGGAGAGGAGCCGCCTCTTGGAGAACCCGTATAATATTCTATAGGGTGGGCACAAAAAAACTTGGACCC
>JASAMY010001837.1:0-46607 GCA_030248085.1 Paralinhomoeus sp. GSCO2_6
GTAACTCAATCTTTTCATCGTTTACACTACACGTACATACATGTAGGTACTGTACATGCACTTTTTGAATTTACCCAAGAGTGCGCTGCATGTACACCTGCGAACACATGATCTCCTGCAGTCCGCTGCAAACACCTTGTAAAAGCAACTGAATCAACAAACTTGAGATTTTCTCTTCGCAGACCAGTGGCGATAGGGCCAGTCGCAAAGTGGCATTCTAATCTCTCGGCGTGTTCTCGGTTCACACCGATCCTGACGACGCCAGATTGCTCGTTGTTAATTTGGCCTGGGTCCGGGCGTCGAAATTCGACACGACAAATGACAACTCGGCCTCTTCTCCCACGGAGTGAAGGTGAACGTGAGCCAGGAGACTGAATTGATTTGTGTACCACGCATTACAAAACCGGTACAAATGTATGTATTTCTGGCACCTTTTGGTCGCGTCGTCTTCCGCCGAAAGGGTCTGCTGGCACGTTGCTGCCGATTTCAAGTCCTTGAGCTGCTTTTCTGACAATCTGAATTGCGCTCCAGTTGCGCACGTTTACGCTGTTGCTGCCAAAATTATGGCCATTTTCGCCCACAGTTTTGGCATTGTTCTCACGGTGTGCACTCAACAGTGTCTCAATGTCAAGAAGAGCACCTTCTGTATACGGCAAAAAAAACACAAAACCAACTGGTATCCAACTGTCAGGTTCCTGTCGTCGAGGCTGAGCTCTTGGAAGGCGCTCTTGCCCGACACCTCCAGCGCGTTGTGCACCGTCGTCTTTGCCGAGTGACCGGCGGAGTCAAAGGAGCACAGAACGTGCCTGACGTCATCAGCGGCACCGTGCAGAACAGGGTAAACGCCGGCAGTGGAGGCTCCCGCCAAATAGTGGGCCATGCAGCCCCGAGCGAGCGGGCACTGAACGGTGGAGTGAGGCTACGGAACCGATTTAGTCGGCCGTCCACCCAAAAATTTAGCTTCCACCACCAACGCAAAAACGTTCAATTCGCATGTTATACATACGAAATACAGGCTGCCTGCAGGCAACATTGGTTTATGGTACATTGTAAGTGTCACGTTTCGAGTTCTCTATGGTTCGAAGTGAAAACAATGCGTGGTGCGAAATGCGCCAAACAATGAATTTTTGTTCAGCTGCCTCAAAGTTTGTTTTGAGGGTGAATGTTTTAAGTTGTATCGGGCTTTGCGTGCAATCTATAGGGTGTTTTTTTTTTCAATTATCACATTTCATTCTTGAATAACTTTTGTTTCCTTTGCCGGATTCTAATCAAATTTGGAACACATATACCCAAGACTTTAGGATTTTGTCTGAAAATAGAATCGTCGAATTCGGTTGAGAATTCCGAGAGTTATGGCGCTCCAAATCAGATGTCTCTTTTTGAGAACAAAAACACCATTGCTGGGCTGGTGTTGGTGCTGTGTTGGGCTGATTTTTGAAAATCATGCTAGCAGTGCCCCCCCCCCCCCCGCTTTGTCGCCTCATAAAAGAGACGTTGCCCGCCCAGGCATCACCACGTGGAGGCGCAGAGTAAGACTTGAACCCTGTTGAGGTGGCGGCCCAGAAGAGGGCCGTTGGGTGGGCGAGTGGAGTGGGGGGAGGGCGGATGGAGAGGGGAGGTTTCAGTCGAGCAGCACTAGAGAATTCTGTTCGCCGACCATATTGAGACGAGCCCGCGCAAAGCAAAAGCAAAGTTTTACGTTTTGAAATTTTGCATACAGTACTGATCAGTTACGTTAAGACCGATATTGTTCGTAATATCTGCCAAAAAACCAGACATTTGATACGGAGCGCCATAACTTTTCTCGGAATCCTGACACCGAATTCGACGATTCTTTTTCCAGGACAAAATGCTAAAGTCTAGATTATTAAGTCTTCCAAATTTCAAAACAATCCGACAAAGGAAACAAAAGTTATACAAAAAAGAAATGTGATAATTAAAAAAAAACACCCTTTACTACTGCTCAAAGTTTTGTCTGCTAAACCACACGAAAAATTGGCTCATGAATGTCGTCTTCACCGTTTTATGCAATGAAATTTAGTGGGAATCGCAAAACGCCAAGCATTGAATTGACCGGGGGTGCATTAAAAATCAAACTTCGAAAGATTTCCAGAGAGGGGGCACCCCGCCCCCCCCCCCCACCCGGGCACGTCACTGGCAGTGCCAATATTGTTCCGCTTACCTTGCCCTTGACCTGCATTCCCTACGCTCGCAAGTGCAGCAACCAGCACGATGATGTGCACCACCTCCCGGCCATAGCACCGGGCCTTCCCCATTTCTTCAGGAGCTACTAATTCGCTTGCCTCTTTGCTAAACGCTGTTGACGCTTTGGGTCTGTGACACAGACTTGTGTGCGTATCAACTCGTCGTCTACACTACACGACTGTCCACGGGTTATACCTGTCGCGACTAGCAAGGGGGAGTAAAGAGCGTGGGGGTGTGGAGCCTGTCTCTGCTTGGGATTCTTTCAGCGCGCGCGTCTCCGCTACATGTATGCTGACTCCACTCGCGCGATAAAAGGCCGCGACGCGACGCCGAGAAAGCAAACAGACACGCGGACGAGCCTGCGGACTGAGTCAGTCACAGCCGTTCCGTTTACAACACAAGCCGAACGCTAGTGGGGAGGGGGGAAGGGGAGAAGCGTAGGTGGTCGGTCGGTCAAGCGCACAACTTCGCCCACAACAACAAACTAGCGCAATCGGTGTATAATGCGGTGGCGGCGCCGCCACCGACAAAGCGGCGCTCGATTGAGATGCGGGAATGACAGGGCGCGCTTTTTGCGCTTCCAGCCAGATGCCTGGCAGGAGTCGGGATTCGCGGCGCCCGCTTCCGTTGTAGTCGACTTGCACGGGTGTTGACAGGATTGATGGAACTGGCAAAAAGTTGAAGATGAAGTAAAACACGGAACACGCACGCACGCACGCACGCACGCACGCACGCACGCACGCACGCACGCACGCATCACACACGCGCACGCACGCACGCACGCACGCACGCACGCTCGCCCGCACGCACGCACGCACGCACTCACACACGCGCACGCACGCATCGACGCACTCACGCACGCACGCACGCACGCACGCACGCACGCACGCACACACGCACGCACGGACGCACACACGCACGGACGGGCGCACGCTGTATGCACGCACGCTGAACAGCTGGCAGCTGCTGAACCAGAAACACTCAGAGATGAGCTGTTCTTCTCGCGCCTGTCAAAACAGACAGCGCGCCAACAATGGAAACCTCAGCGCTGCGGCGTTTGGCGCTGACGCACTCGCGCACGAGGAAATGTGTACATGTGTGCGCACTGACTAACACGTATAACAATGTGTACGCGCGGCTCAGAGAAACCGCAACTGTCCTATTGTTTAGGTTTACACGTTGGAGTGCAGTGGTGTGAACCAAAGCATTGATTTTGCGTTACCTTGTCTATCTACCACGACTTTGAACACTCTTCGTGTAGATGCCTACACAAATGTACACCTTCTGGTTTATCTGTGAGTTGCGCATTATTGTGCACTGTTTAAATCGAATTGCATACAGTAACCGTTGCAGTGCGGCTGTTTGGGCGGAAGCTGCTGCTCATGCCAAAGCTTGGCTTTTGTTTGAAATATTAGGGTTCTTTTTAAAATTAATTTTTAAATATACCATACGCAAATACATTAAAACCTAATAAAGGGTGTTTTTTTAATTAACGGATTTGTTTCTTGAATAACTGTTGATTTCTTTATTCGATTTTTGTGAAATTTGGACAATAGACGCAGAACGCTTTGGGATTTTGTCTAGAGAAGAAATCATCGAAATCGGATAAGATTTCAAAAAAATATTAAAAAAATTAGGATTTAGCTGTAAAAAAAAAACGACCTGGACTGATCACGAGCAGTCTTGAGCTTGTGTCTTGAAACTGAGTAGATGCTGCCCCAGACTGGAGCATTTGCTCGACTGTGCATGCGGCTAGACAAGCGCGTGCTCGAATCTTCAACACTCGAGCAAATGCTAGGGTAGATTTTTGACTGTGCCTACGCGCCCTGGAGCCTTACACACAATCGAAATTGGTACCCGTAAGCACAGGCCCAGTGGTGTCAGTGTCACCCAGCTCTATGGCTAGCAGCGTCGATTCAGTGGCCAATTAACAAGCACTCCCCTCATGTGGGTACCCATCTCCCACTGGCTCCGCCGCCCAAAACCACGAGGTGCTAGGGACGACTAGGGAGGAAGAGGAAACGGGTTGGTTCTCATTTTGATTCACCACGCGCGTAAGTACCCAACCGCAGAGCCTTGTACTGAAGAGGAGCGACTCTGCGGGGAGCTAATTCTTGTCTACAAATGAGCCCCGAAACAAGAATTAGCTCAGTCAGATGGAAGTTTGTAATTTTTAAAATGTGGTACTCGCTAATTTATTTGTGATCGTTTTAGGCATTTCAGCTTCACCCAGTGGAAGTGGTGTTCATCTTGCCTTCACTTTCTCTTTATCCCAAAGCGTTCTGCGTGTGTGGTCCAAATTTCGTCAAAATACAAAATAGGAAGTCAAAAGTTATTCAGAAACAAATCGGTTAATTAAAAAAACGCCCTTTATAAGCGCCATGGGAATTGCGTATCGATGAAATAGACAATTTATACAAAACTACAAAAAAGTACGTGTTTTCGTGCTTGCGTGCGTGCGTGCGTGCGTGCGTGCGTGCGTGCGTGCGTGCGTGCGTGCGTGCGTGCGTGCGTGCGTGCGTGCGTGCGTGCGTGCGTGCGTGCGTGCGTGCGTGCGTGCGTGCGTGCGTGCGTGCGTGCGTGCGTGCGTGCGTGCGTGCGTGCGTGCGTGCGTGCGTGCGTGCGTGCGTACGTGTGCGTGCGTGCGTAGGTGTACGCGCGTGCGTGCGTACGCGTACGAGCGTGCGTGCGTACGTGTACGTGCGTGCGCGCGTGCCTGCCTGCTTGCGTCCGTGCGTGCTTGCGTGCGTGCGTGCGTGCCTGCTTGCGCGTGTGCGTGTGTGCGTGCGTGCGTGCGTGCGTGCGTGCGCCTGCAGAAGCGCCCGACGACCAAGTCTTTGCATGGCTCTGAGCTGCTTGCGGTGAGTGGGCGCAAACCGCAGCGTGCAAATGAAGACCATTCTATTGGACAAATTGAGTCTTCTATTTCAAATTGTATTGCGCACATAGGCACAATTTGTGTTCTCACCACCACTGCTTTGTGTATACCTATGTTACCGTCCGCGCCCGAGTTCCGTCCACGGCCGAGTACTTGGCCGCGGACGGTTTGAAACAGCGCCGCCCGAGTACTCGGGCGTGGACGGCGGGAAGAAGCGAAGCTCGATTAAGGGGAGGGGGGCGTTGATATCTGATCGTCCGCGGCATGTCGGCGTGGGCCAAAAGCGCATCTCCCACTTGTACAATGTACAATGTCTGTGTTTATCGTTGGTCGGCCCTAATGCTTGCATGAGTGCTGCGTGCGTGCGCGCGCGCGTGCGTGCGTGCGTGCGTGCGTGCGTGCTTGTTTGTTTTGTTTTTTTATTCGTCGAAGCACGGTGTACGACATTACAAAGGCACAAAGGCGAAGCACAGCGCGCGACCGAGTCATGGGTACACATGTGTCACGACAAACAAAGTACAAATGTCCACAGTTAGCAGATAGGAGAGAGATGATTATATAACCTAACCATTTAGGAATTGGGAAATGTTTTCCTTTAGAAGTTTATGTTTAAATGTAATGATAGTTTTGGAGTTGACCGTTCCTTCCGACAAGGCATTCCAAGCAGCAATGACCCTATTAGAGAAGAAGTGTGCTCTATATTGAGTCTTGTGTTTTTGTGGACAGAGTCTAAAATTATGCCCCCTCGTTCTGCTGTCTCTATTTAAGGTAAAGAAATCTTCAAATTTATTGGAAGTTTGTTTGTGAATTATTTTATAGACATAGGCAGCACTGCGATGGCGTGGTCGCGGAGGCCACCAAACGACGTTTTTCCGTGCAGCTGCAAGGTGAAACCAGACGTCTTTGGTGCCTCTTGGACAACGCTCCACTTCCAGGGACTTGAGCACGGATTTCGGGCCAAAGTCCCTGGCGCCGCCCTACACCGAGGCAATGAGAACGTTCATCCTTCTGCCCAAGGGGATCAGTGACTCGGTGACCGCACCGCGTGGGTAGAGTCAGAACATTCTATTCATTGGATCGTCATTTCCAACTTACAAAATATTTCGGTGTCTATGTACGTATGTACGTGCGTGCATGCGTCTGCATGAGCGTGTGAGTGCGTGTGTAGGCACATAGAGTTGGTATGCGCTTTTCCTGGTATGCTACCTACCTAAGTGCCACTGTATTCTGTCATGTAGCGAGCACTAAAAACGCCGAATATGTGACAAGCAAATTGATCGTTCATACCATTGTATGCTCTTATACAATCGTTTTCCAAAGTGGACTGGTGGGGTCTAACTCACTTGTGACGACACCACTTTAGATGTTCGCCTGTGCGTGTGTTTGCGTGGAGTGTGTACAAAGGCGTGCCACGAAACGTCGGTTTGTTTGGAGCCATCCAGTTGTGCTCCGCAACTCGTGTGTATGTAGCGATGTCACCAAAAATTGCTCATGAATTATTTTTTTAAATTTTAACTATTAAAAAAATTCCAAATAATTTTTTATTTAATTTTTAATTATTAAAATATTCGAAATAATTTTTTATTTAATTTTTAAACGTTAAAGAATTCTGAAGAATTATTTAAATTATTTAATTAACTAATTTTTTAACTGGGTATTTTTAAAGTGTGCATTTGGGATGCATGTACATACTTCTGTGGTAGCATGCGTGCATGCAAGAATCCAAGCAAATCCCATGCCCATCACCTTGGGGCTCCTGTGAGGTCATCTACTGTAAGGTTGAGGACCCCAGTACACTTTCTTCAAGTGCAAGCAAGTCTTCATGTAAAGCGGACTCCTACACATTGAAGAGAAGAGAAGTATCTGATGCGGTGCGCGCATGGCAATGCACTGTGCATGTCACGCCTCAATGAAGTAGACCCTTGAATTAAACTACCGAGCGAACTTTGAATTTACCAATGAGTCAATTGGGCTGTAAGACGGGGCTGAGCGTGGGGTGGGGGACTTAAGATTTGTGATGGAGTATTTTTGTGGCTACATTATACTCGATTAATTTCAATGTACAGCGTCATGTCATGTGCTTGTAAACACCATCCTCCATTCCAATGTTTGCAATGGATGGGTCCATTCTGAAAACTGACCGAAGTGGTTACTAATGAACACACCCTCCACTGAGTGTGACAGGACTGAAATAAAGGACAATAGATTTGATGGCAACAAAATGCCAATGATGATATGGTGGTAGAGGTAGACAAAATGAACACCAATAATCAATTGGAAAGACAAGCCTGCTATAAACTACTTGAAAAGTCTATTAAAAAATCAATTTTTTAAGCGTGTGATTAAAAAATTGTTAAAAAAGTATTGCAAAGAATTATTTATTTAATTTTTAACTTTTAAAAAATTCCAAATAATTATTTATTTAATTTTTAATTAAAGAATCTGCACGACAGAATTATTTTTTTAACAATTTTTGTTTTTTAATGTACTTAAAATATTATTTTGAATTATTTAATTAATTAAATTTTTATTTTTGGTGACATCGCCATGTGTATGTGTGACTGTGTAGTACGAACTGCCGTTGGGTTAGGGCTGCGTACAGTTTGTCTTTGCTCAACTGCACGTCGATTCGGCAACTACATACGTGCAACTAAAGAAGACTTTATAACCAGCGGCATCCTACGGCTACGGTTGCTCCTTCAAGAGATCTACAGAGTACCGACGCGGAAGGAAACACCACGATATTGTGGTGGGTGTGAGGACAACACAATGTGTAATATGAGTGGTCTGAGCAAGTCGTGGACTCTGGCTGGATCCTTGCCAGCAAGCACACAAACGGACAAGTGTTTTTGGTTGGGACTGTTGGGCTGGGACATGGTCGGAGCCGTCTGGACAGCAGGTTGGTCTCTTCTGGGAGCTGTATGTCCAGGGCGTCCCTTGAGCTGCAGACCAGCGGAACCAACCCGGCGGCAGTGACAATTCCGGCTCGCTAGGGGAGCCAGCACCTAGCGGGCTGACTGGGTCTCCTCATCTCTCACTAGCAGCGGTCGATTGTGACCAGAGAGAGGCCCCCCCTCGATCAGAGACGCGGCCCACACACAAACAAACAAACAAGACAAGTGTTTATTGACAGTGACACGGGCACGCCGGTATGGGGCATGCCGTCACGCTATCGCCGGCGTCCAGTCGTAGATGGTGGGCGCCCACAGAATGATCCAAAGAGTGCCGATCGTGCACGTGACGAGGTACATCCAGAGGAACAGGCGGTCCAAGACCATCGCGATGAACTTCCAATCCTCGACGATCTAAAGGATTGCGTGCTGCGCACCTGCGGGGGGTGGGGTTGTTTGTCTGCTCGTGCTCGTCAGACTGGGTCCTGTTCAACAGTGGCGGATCCAGAGGGAAGAGAATGGATCCATTCCCGCTCCCGAAATGGGACACCTAGAGGGGGAAACGGGGACGGGCGAGGCGGGTGATGGGAAAGACGTGTCTAGCGGACCTACTCTTTTTCGCATTGAACAATTGTAGGTGTTTGAAAACTCAAAATTTAGCCCGCTGCACCATTTATATGTACAAAGTGTTTTTTTGTTTTGCACAGTAAAAAATACTAATAACGTTTTCACCGCTTCACCGAAGCGGTCCAAAGTTATTAGCATTTTTCACTGTGTAAAACAAAAAAAAACACCCTGTACTAATGGTTTGTACTACCGATTATGTGCTCGAACCACCTCCAAAATGGCCCAGCATCCCTAATTCTCAACAGGGTCGTCCTCCTCCCTTCTGCACTTAAAAAAAAAACCATTGTGCTGTGTCAGGTGGTTGTCGTGAAAAATAAAGTTTTTTTTTTTGCAACACCCTTCCCTCCGAAAAAAAGTTTCTGGGTCCGCCACTGCAGTGGTCCACGAGCCAGTCCGTGCGTGCGCCGCAGCGTCCACCCCGTCGTCCTGCTCCTTGCTCCTCAGCTGATCGGCTATGTAAGCCACGCCATCGATGGCCGTCTTCATGGCCGTCGACAGCTGCCGCCGGTCGACCGAAGACGCCGTCGACGGCCTCCGAAAATAGAACGTGTCGACGACCGAATCCTTCGGAGTCAACAGGTTCGAGCCGCTGGGCGAAGGCGGCACTGGGTACAGGGAAAAGCTCCTGCGGGGGCGCGTGTGGAGGTAGGTATAACGCATTTTTGTTGGTCTGAGCGTGGTTTTCAGGAGAAGCACAGATTGAGTTCCTCCAAACTTGGAATTTCTACAGATTTCGTCGGCCGATCTGAGTACTTAATTCAGAAAAAAGGTAACAATGGCAGTTTCAGAAATCTCCACATGCAGCCCTGGTGGGTGGTTTCCTCGGCTGGCACTTGCCCATCTCCCTCGCCCTCTCATGCTCGTTGGGCCTCTGCATCATGAGCAGTTTGGGCAGACGGTGCAGAAACAATCTCTTCGCCCATTCAGGCATTGTGTGCGTCGTCGGCGACCGGTAGTGGACGTTCTGAACAGATTCAGGTTCTCGAGAAGAAATGCAGACAGTAGTAGACAGCGAGCGGAGAGAATTTCAATGCCCCTCCAGCTTGAGTGAGACCCGCCTGTTCTACAAGAGTGTGCTCTGCTGTGCATCCTTTGAAGGTGGGGAGGGTGGTAATCAGAATGGGGCATTCGCGACACCATAATAACGTGCAAGTCTTGCAGTGAAGTTATAGTATGACAGCTGCACTAGCAGTGACACGGAAATTAGCGTGATGAAGCAGCTCGAAACACGACACGCCCACTGGGAGAACTTTCAGTAGAATATTTTCAGAGATAACCAACCAGCGCGACGACGGTGACGACCACTGATAAAGTTACAAGAACCATGGTAAAGAGCAGATACTTGCCAATGAGCGGTATCACAAGTGAGGTGGACGGAATGATCTCGACTAAACATCTCAGTTTTCTACCATATCCTGTATTTGCATACTACTGCATACGGTATTTGCATACTACCATACACTGTATTTGCACACTACCGTATGTTGAAGATATAGTATTACGGTGACATACGACAAGTACATTAGATGCTGCGCATACCCGCCTTACGTCTAGTGTGCGTCCGTTAGTGTGTACAAAAAACTCTTACTGGTGAACTTAATTGTACTCACAAGAGGTTATGGGCCCAGCCCACGCGTAAATTAGTTCACAGTAAGGTACAGCGTCCGTGCTGTCGTGGAGTGTTGAAAGAAGCAGTTGAGAAATAGCTGCTGGGTAGTGGAGCCTGCAGAAGAATGGCTGCCGCCGACCGACTCCCGATCGACAAGCTGACGACGGACTGCTGGGCGCAGTGGAAGAGAAAGCTGCGCGTCTACTTGATCGCGAAGGGGCTGTGGGGCGTCGTCAGCGGAGAGGAACTGCGACCTGACCGAGACGCTGACCAAGCCGCCTGGCAGACCAAGGAGAATCAGGCGATGGCGATCATCGTGCTGAGCATCGATAACTCCCTGCTCTACATTGTCGACGAAGCGGTGACGTCAGCCGAATGCTGGACGGCGCTTCGGGGACACTTCGAGAGAGCGGCCGGAGCCACCAAGCACCATCTTCTGTGCCAGCTGATGGAGATGAAGATGAAGACCGACGACAGGATCGAGACGCACGTCAAGGCGCTGTACGACCTGTGCCGTCGACTGGAGGCGATCAACTATCCAGTCGATCAGCAGCTGAAGGTGACGGTGCTGCTACGATCTCTGCCTGAAGAATATGCCATGATCAGAACCAGCTTGGCTCTGAAAGGGGACGAGCTCACGCTGGAGGAGGCCGTCCAGGCGCTGATCACGCACGAGCAGCAGGCTCATCGGCCTCCGACATTCGCCGACGACGGGGTGATGTTTGCGACCCGAACTCGCGGTCGACACGACTTGTTGCAAGGAGGAGAAAGAAGCGGCAGAAGCTTCAACCAGCAGTGTGGAGGCAGGAGGGTCACCTGCTACAACTGCGGCGAAGTGGGTCACTTCAAGCGTGACTGTCCGAAAGCTCGACACGGAGCGGCGAGAGTGGCACATGACGACGAAGATCAACTTCTCATGGTGCTACCAGCGCAAGGCGGAAGAATCGACTCGTGGATCATCGATTCTGGCGCGACCTCGCATATGACTTGCGACGCGAGAAACTTCCTCGACTACAAGAAGTTTGAAGAGCCGCGCACGGTTTGGACAGCTGACGGACGACAGCTCCAAGCGATCGGCTCAGGACGAGTGAAAATCCAGACGATGGTCGGCAGAGTCATCAAGAAGATCACGGCGACCGACGTGCTCTACATCCCGGCTTTGGAACACAATCTTTTGTCCGTACAACAGATGAATTGCCGAGGAGTGAATGTCCTCTTCAGCAATGGAAAGGTGTCCATCCATCACGGAAGAACTGGCGACTTGTGGGCAACGGCAACGAAGAAGGGAAAGCTGTTTGTCCTGGATGTCCCGAAGTGGACTGAAACCGAGAAGAAGCCGTCGGGTCGATTGAAGGCCACCGTCGAGGATAGTGCGATGATGGCGACTGAGGACCACTTCAAGGTCGAGAAGATCGTTGGACACGATCATCTCGAGGAGGAGGAGGAGTGCGACTGCCTGCACAAGATCGAGCCAGAGCAGTGGCAGCACGCGCGAGACGCGACAAAGAAGACGGCTGCAGAGCGGAAGCGCAAGAAACTCAAGGCGAAGATGGCGCTCGACAGCGAGGAGGAGAAGACGATCAAGGGCGACGAGCAGCAGCTGGCCGTCGTCCACGTCTACGTCAACACGCGCCTGCACTGCAACGGAGAGAGAACGCGACGCCGCTACACCGACAGAGACAAACCGGACGTCGTGAACTACCACTTCAAGAATGTCACCGAGGAGGAGTGTTGAAGATATAGTATTACGGTGACATACGACAAGTACATTAGATGCTGCGCATACCCGCCTTACGTCTAGTGTGCGTCCGTTAGTGTGTACAAAAAACTCTTACTGGTGAACTTAATTGTACTCACAAGACCGTATACCATATTTGCACACTACCGTATACTGTATTTGCATACCACCATATGCTGTATTTGCATACTACCATATACTGTATTTGCATACTACCGTATGCTCACCGAGCAGCAGGAAGAATACGGTCAGTGAGATGAGAATGGAAATGCTCAGAGAAATCTTCTCTCCGCTGTCGCTCGGCAAATAGAACACGAGAGCTGTGAGGAAGCTGATGCCAACTGATGGAAAGATCAGGTTGACGGTATAAAACAGCGTTTTCCGACGCAAGTAGATCTCACAGGAAATCTCGATAAATGGCGCCGAGCAACAAGGATAGCTAAAGTTAAAAATACAATAACGCAATAAAATCAAAAACTCTAAAAACCCTGATTTTATTAAATAATCGTGCTGAAAATAAAGAATTTCTTTGTATTCTTGCACAATGTTGACCAACTTGCAAGTGTTTCGATGGAACATTGTATACAGGAATTGAGAGCAGGAAGGTACATGCTAATTGATAAATATTATGCTATTTGATAAGATGTGAAGTTTTATGATTACTCTGCAGTATACAGTAACTCAACCTAAAATAAGTGCACTCACGTTCTCTCGTATCTGATCGACGGCACTTTCAAGATGCTCCATTCGACGCTCCTGTAGTAGTCGGCTACGTCAACCCCTATAACATATCTGTTGGCTGATAACAGTACATTTTGAACCGATAGTCTACAAATGCAAAAGTATAAGCACAGTACTAAATCTAAAGAGTACATGTAGCATAAAAACTTTGAATGTGCGACATACAGTACCATCTTGAACAATGAGCCTTGGCGCCTCCTTTGCAGAATCTTTTACGGAATTGGTGACGTTTCTCTCTGTCTGGCGCCAACTGTCCGCGTGCTGCAAGTCCACCTCAGAGCCGCCATATGTCCAAGAACCTGCAAAACTGATTTTTAAGTTCAAAAGTTAAAAAGTTAAAAAGTTCAAAGACAAGTTCAAAAGAAGACGCAACCCACCGAATTTCATTTCACACATCTGGGCGTCGAAAGGAAAGTAGAGCACCTCGATTTGGCACATGCTGAAAAACAAATATTTGCCCATCTGTGCGTGCTGTTTCGAGGAGCAGCGTCAATTAAACTTTTTTAAAGCGTTTTGTGTTTCGTTGAACACTGCTAAGTTGATTGGAAAACTAAAAAAATTAGAAAACGTGCCGACTACGATCGTGTCAGCCAGGTTACCTTTTGTAAATTGCTGGAGGCGTCCACTGCACTGTGCCGTTGCTGTGGACCTTGGCCTTTGTCATAATCGTCACTTGGTAATTTCCGTCGGCGCTGGAAGCAAAAAAGTCACAGTTTGTACATACACTGTAGGTGGAGTACACACAAAAACTGTACAAACATAATTTCAACTTCCCACAACGGGGGTACTATTGGAGGGGGACTTTTGGAGGGGGGGGCATTACTGGAGGATTTGCGGTGCCATACCAGAGCCCTATGCTTTGGCTTCTGGGCAGTCCGAACAGGTCGTCACGGAAGGTGCTTACGCCAAACCCGGTGGGAGCATCTAGGTACTCTAGCAGCCTCAAGCTCCAAGAAAGTGCAACACTACAGAAAGGCGAGCTGCCTCATGCCCACTTGTTGTAGAGGACGACGTCTGGAAGCCAGATCATGTCCGAGGGCACGTAGAGCACCTCGACGCCGTCGTAATCTGCCGGGTCCCACTGCAGCTGGTAGTCGAGCCAGCGCTGCAAGGTAAAAGGTGGCGGTGAAAGGTACGGTAGCCATAATTTGCGCACAGCATCAACCCTATACACGCCTGTCCATGTCGTGTAATTTTGCTGAAAATGTGCAAGTAGCTGCACTGCAGGAGACCGCATAATGCATGCCGACAGAATTTTACTATACCACAAACCCTGTATGTAATCGACGTGGTATTTTGCCAGCTTCGATAGTTTTCTTCGTGGAGACAAGCGCAGAACACTTGGTCAACGTTACAGACGTTATTGTGTGCATACCGTAAATCCTCCAATAGAAGCCCCCCTCCAATAGTGCCCCCGGGGCAAGTCAATTTTAAATTCGCGCCAAAATCAAATTTTGAATGCTACCCAATTGCATTAAAAGTACATGCATGGTATGTAATCATGTGTGCAATACACGTATTTCAATTAAACTTTTAAATTCCGGCTACCTGTGTGCATTTTAAGGCATTTTAATGTTAAATTTTGCTGCAAAATTGCGCAAAAATCTGACGAAATTAATAGTGCCCCCTCTTGAGAGACATTGAAACAATGGTGCCCCGGGGGCATTATTGGTGGATTTACGGTATTTGTCGAAGCATGAAGAAAGCTCACGTGTTCCAGCCAGACGTTGGTGGTCATGATCTGGTTCTTTTCGTGCTAAACGGTGGAATTACACTATTTTTAAAATAAATTTAAATTTAATTTAAAAAAATGGTGGTGGTCGATATGCGCTAAGAGTTGGACTCTTTCTCTCACGACGTCAATTAGTTGGGAGAGTCGCAGCTTGAAGGACACGACCAGCTTTTCGTGGCTCTTGCGCACAGGACGCACCAGCTTATTGTAGCTAAACAGTGGCCACTGCATAGTATTACACTTGCACATGTAGTATAATGCATACACACGGTAATATGATCGTCA
Organism: Paralinhomoeus sp. GSCO2_6; assembly: GCA_030248085.1. Classification (NCBI taxonomy): domain Eukaryota; kingdom Metazoa; phylum Nematoda; class Chromadorea; order Monhysterida; family Linhomoeidae; genus Paralinhomoeus; species Paralinhomoeus sp. GSCO2_6. The sequence goes on from JASAMY010001837.1 coordinate 14,707, forward strand.
GTAGAATTTGTTTACTTTTCCGTAAAAATATAAAACATGCTAATGTTGATCCAACTGCTCAGCATGGAACTGCGTTGACTTCGTCTGTTGAGCATGCAATGTGGTTGCCACAAATCTGATTGAAATAATAGAAAATGACAAAATCAATTAATAGATTGACTGACTAAAAGTTCATGACTTTATGTATACTGTCAAAAAGAACTATGTAGACCAAACCCGCTGAGGACGTCTTCAAAAAGACGGTTGGCCGCCCTGTAGCCCTGGTCCTGTGCCGAGCCCAGAGCCAGCCAGCTGAGCAAGGTCAACCTCACGCCGGTTCCAATCTCCAGTTCCAGTTTCATCTTTTGGGGTTCGCTTGCGTAAGCTCTTCTCTTCCGCAACACGTGTCGTATTGTGTGGGGTACACTGGAGGGAGAGAGCAACTTGGTTGGTTGCGCGCTGTTGGCGTCTCAAGAACAATGCCCACCCCAGGCCTGAGGGAAGTCAGCTGTCTATCGATTTGCTTTGGGAAGGTGGGGCGGGGTGGAGGAAAGAAGTTATAGGCCGAAATGGGCCCTGCCTGGCAGCGGCCTAGTCGATTTACAAAGCCAATGACGCGCCAGCCAGACCCTCGAAAGGCGCCCTTAAGTTGGCTCGATTAACGCGAGCGGTGCGGATGGCACACACGAAGGCACACGAAGAGTAATGAGCCAGTGGCGTAGAAATGTGGTTAAAAGGGGGATTGGGATAGAGCTGGAGTTGAAATATGCGGGTGCATGGGGATTAAGGGTCCGAAAGGGCGCGGCTTGATGCGAGCTGGGATTCGTGGAATGAGATTGCGTCGGCAGGCGCGAGGAGCGATCTTTCCTGTTGACTGATGCCTACGGCAATTTCTGATGGTGGTACGATATACGTGCTATCTCTGCACGGTACAATCCGTGCGCTTGTACAATTCTTTCCCAGTACAACCGGTAATCATCACAATAGTCAACAGTCGTCACCGTCACCGTCATCGTCACCGTCCTCACGTCTGGGACAGTCCGTAGGCCGCCTCGTCCAGCTCCTCGCTCTCGAGTGCGTGTCTCGCCAGTGGAATGATCAGCAGCAACGTGGACGTGATGGTGACGGTGGCGGTGAGGAAGAGCCAGAACAGCAGGCGATCGAGCACCTGGGCCACCTGACGCCATTCGTTCGCGATTTCCTCGCACTCGTCGTCTAGTTCTTGGCGAGAGATCAACGCCTTTAGGGGGGAAGGAAGTTCGCTGGCGCACGTTTGAGATTTCTTTTACGAGAAATCCTCCATAGCGGCGCACGCACGCACCCAGGCACGCACGCACGCACGCACCCAAGCACACAAGCACGTACGCACGCACGCACGCACGCACGCACGCATCCACGCGCGCACGCACGCTAAGCACGCACGCACGCACGCTAAGCACGCACGCACGCACGCACGCACGCACGCACGCACGCACGCACGCACGCACGCACGCACGCACGCACGCACGCACGCACGCACGACAACCCCCCCGCCGCGCGCCGCCCCCGCACGCACGCACGCACGCTAAGGACGCACGCACGCACGCACCAGCACGCGCGAACGCAAGCACGCATGCCCAAACGCACGCACACGCGCACGCACGCACGCACGCACACACGCACGCACGCACGCACACACGCACGCACACTAGCACGCACGCAGACACGCACGCATGCTTTACTCGATTTATGAATCAACAACTCATTGGTCATTAGTCTGGTTAGAGAACCATTCGCCACTGAATTCCCTGTAGCGTTTTCAAAACTTCCTCGTGCAGCTGTGATCTGTTGGCGATCACGGCCGGCGGTGGACTGTGCGCCTGGGGCACCGGATCGTAACCGTAGCCGTAATCGTAATTACTCGCTAATCTTTTCGTGCTCTTGCAGTTGATATTGTTGTTGGCGTTGGGAAAGAATGGTCGGTTCTGTGGTGTTGAGTCCACCAGCTCGTCTTGAAGCTGCGGGGGTCCGTTTCACAATTCAGAAATGTTGAACTTTTCTTAATCTGCGGTACATTTAAAAGACAAGCACTCGAAGCACTGAGACCGAGTGTAAGGTAAATTCAGTTGAGTGAGATGGGCCCCTGGTCGACTGTGAGTTTTAATGACATTTTCCTCAACAGTGACGCATCGCTGCGCTTTGCGGCTCGCTGCCTAAGATTTGTGTAGGGCAGCTTCATAAACATGCAGCGCCGCAATTTGTCCAAGATCAGCCACCGGATCCAGTAAGAAACCTCTTGGTGGAATGGCCCCCGGTGGTGAAAGTTGAGCACCTAAATGACCGTTTGATGTATTCTGCCTGGATGATATCGAAAAGTAATTATAACCATGTTTGGTTTTAATGGTACATTGTACCGTAAATCCTCCAATAGTGCCCCCGGGGCACTATTTTTTCAACGTCTCCTTACCCGGGGGCAGTATTGGAGGGGGGGGGGCACTATTGGAGGGGGGGCTTCTATTATTTCAACCCAAAAATTTTGAACGGTAATGCTAGTTTCGCTGTCAAAATTGCCGATTTTTCGGTGATTTTGATCACTTTTGCCACATATAATGGTTGATTTACCGTTAATAGTTGCTGAAACGTACTATTATTGGTTAGTAGTAGTGTGTATACACGATATAAATGTTCCTACCACTATATTTTTGCCTATAAAAGGCACATGGCACACATACCCCTTACCCCGGGGGGACTATGGGGGCGGGGGGCCGCCCCCCCGCCCCCGCGGGGGGGGGGGGGGGGGGGGGGGGGGGGGGGGGGGGGGGGGGGGGGGGGATGTGCATTTATTTGTAAGAGACGCTGTCTGAAGGAACCCGCTTTCAGTGCCGAGCACTCTATCTACGAATCAATTGATCGGTATATGTACCAAACATATACTCACGCAATGAAATACAGTAGTAAAATATATTCTAGGCAAATGTTGACGCTTACCATCACTGTCATAACCACCGACACGCTAGTCATGCCCATGACGAGCGTAAGGTAAATTCCTGAATGACAACTGTGCGTGTTGGTTGCAACGAACAGAAAATACGGTAGGTACACAATTCGAACGCGGTATTACGGTGTGATCTGTAACCACACAACTCAGCAATGACTGCATTCAGGCGACGTGCCAAACAGGGCTGCAATTTTGTTGCCGGATTAGGGGGCAATGGCGGAGGCCGTCATTGGCCCATATATTCATAGCATACCCATCTCCATGACGCCTTCCCGTCTAGAGCCGCATAATTAGCTAAAGACATTCAGAAGAACGCCATCTGTAATCCAGGGGCAACGACGGCATGAGAAAATCCATTGAGACGGAAGTCCTCGATCAAGAATCGAACCCAGGACCTTCCGCGCACGAGGCCCATTTTCTACCACTATGCCATACGTTGCCCTACTCGGTGCGGCAAAATCCACTAACCAATCAGCGGCATGGAGTCCGATGTTTCCGGCATCTTCTCGGCAATCGCGAGAACGAACACGGAAAAGGCGAGCAGTACCGTAATCCCCAGAGCGATCTTCTCCCCCGAATCCGGAGGTAGACAGAAGACCAGCAGAGTCAGTGCCGACATCATCATGCAGGGAAAGACCACGTTGTACATGTAGTAGAGGGTCTTGCGTCTGGGGGGCGTTGGCTACACTTAACTCGGAAATGCGTTAGTTTTTGTCAGTTTCCGAACCCTATCTAATTCACCTGTTCGCAATTGTCATCACGTTTGGCAGGACGGTTTTTAAGTGCAGCCAATAGTCTTGGTGAAATTTGCGTGGTAGAGATTGTTCTTTCGATCAATTCATTAGTAGAACCATTTAAGGACCATTTACACGTCTCCGTCCGGCACCGGTCTTCTCCTTTCGGCCCGTTTCGGTCAGCCGGACGCGCCTATCAAATGAAGGGTATCGACTGGCTGTGATCGATCCGACTTCAAGCCAGTCTGAAATTCACCAGCAGCCAATCGACACCGTTCATTTGATAGGCGCGTCCGGCTGACCGAAACGGGCCGAAAGGGGCCGACCGGTGCCGGACGGAGGCGTGTAAATGGGCCTTTGCCCAGCAGTTCGGCAACATTGGGTCTTTGAGAGTTGGTGTTCACTTGCACTTCCCCTATAGTACGTACAGCCAACGCCCCTGATGTGTATGAAGAAGATCATGTCGGGATAGGGCTCCGGGCAGCAGGTGTACCGTAGTACCCGGCGCTTCTGATGGACGGTGACGAGGTCGAACTCGCCTGATACGACGTAGTTGGTCAGGTCGATATTCTCGCCGCGGTTCGTCACGTCCACTTGGAAGCCTGCCAGTTGTGGAGTGCTGTTGTATGTACAATGGCACGGCGGCTTGTACTATACCCCCCCCCACCCTCCTGCCACCAAAAGGCCCTGGTTGAAATTAAAACGAAGTGAGAAATTTATTGCCTTTTAACTTTTGTTTACATTAATTTCCTTAGTTTCAATTTGTGTTACTTCACAAAGATTTACCCAAGGTAACATCGTGCTCTCAACAGTGATGCAGCTAGAGTGTACCAATGCAGATTTCTTTCTTGCTATGCTTTAGTCTTTGCCAACTGCACAAATTGCTTCAGTGATGGCGCGATCGCGACGCTCATTCGCAAGCTGCGCGTGTCGTTTTGTCGTTTTGATGCGTTGTCATCTGCGGTTAATTCAATGGTTGCAAGGTCTCACGCTCACCATGATACGTCCAGGAGCCAAGCTTGAGGTAGCAGCGTTGGCTGTCAAAAGGAAAGTAGGTGACGTCTATCTTGCAGGTGCTTCTCAGCTGCGTGGGCGGAGGCCAGAAGACCGTACCGTCGTAGTAGACCATCGCTCGCGACCGCATGTAGCCCGTCGTGTAGTCGTCGGCGCTCAAGTGAGTCGACTTCAATCGTTTCTATCAAAAAGTTAGAAGAGCAGTTGTACATACTTGTTGTAGAGCACGATGTCGGGCAGCCAGATGAGGTCGCAAGGGATCCTGATGGAGGTGATGTTGCCGAAGTCCGTGGGATTCCACCTCAGGAGTTGGTCCTTCCACTCCTGGTCCAACCACACGTTGACGGTGAGCACTTGGTTCTTCTCATCCTGCAACAACGAGGTCACGCTGACAGACCAGTGGGCGTGGCCGACAAAAGCTCTACGGCGAAAGCCCAGTGACGTCGCATGTATAATGCAATTGGTACGAAGCACGTAGCAGTGCAAAGAACCAGCAATGGAGATTTTGTTTGCAAAAACGAGACATATGATTTGGAGTGCCATTGTAACTCTTCGAATCCTCAACCGAAGTCTTGTGCATAAGTACATACATTCCAAATTTTATGACAGTCCGACCGAGGAAACAAAAGTTATTCAAAAAGAAACGCGATTATGTAAAAAAAAACACTCTTTATATGTGCATGCCGCGCGCAAATCCAATCTTCGCACCATGTCGAAGATGTTGGTGAGCGTCATGCCAAGGCGGACGACGACGGGCTCGGAGGCGTTTCTCACGGGCCGCACCGCGCGCTCGTAGTGGTTCAGCAGGTAGTACAGCAGTCGCTGCTCCTCCGTGCCGCGCTGGGGCAGCCCTCCCTGGGCGCGAGCTTGTGCGACCAGGCAGCAGACGACGGTGACAAAGGCTCCGCATGCCGACATGGCGTTGTTGTGTGTGTCTGTCTCCTCGTCCACAGGTGGCGGCTGAAAAATTCAAGCGCATTCAAGGGTGGCGAGGCTGGAATGGGACTAGGCGACGCGTTAAGCGGCAGAAAGCAAGCGTTAAGCTGCGCCCCCTCGGGGGGTTGGGGGGGGGGCGTCGTCTGCCGCAGCCGTCGGACAATTGAATTCGCCTCGCCTGGTGGGGCATTCCCTCCTCCTACCGCTCTGACCAAAGTCAAGCTCGACACATCTTCCTGTTTCCACGACCGCCCGAGGCGATGCCTTGATCGATATAGCGTCCAAAAGCTCATCCTCCCACATGCATCCCAACTGGCGCTATTCTCGAAGAGATGGGGGACTTGCCTCCAGCTGTCCAGGGGGGGGGGGAGTTAGGCTGGGAACACCGACTGCTGGCGCGTTTTAAAATTGACAACCGATTTTCAACACTCTCATTCAGCGTTGCTTGTGTACAGTAATTATTTGGCCATTCCCACTAATCAGGTACAGGTACATGGCATGTAGTCAAAGAGTGATAGTCAAAGAGGAGTTACCCGTACACCCCGCCGCCCACCCCCCCACCACCCCCCACCCCCACACACACACACACACACACACACACACACCACCACCACACCACCACACACACACCCACACACACACACCCCCCCCCACCCCCCCCCCCCCACACACGCACACACGCACACACACGCCCGCACGCACACACGCACGCACACACACACGCACACACACACACACAAACACGCGAGAACGCGCACGTGCACACACGCGCACACGCGCACGCATAAAGTCCAGCGCCGAAAATCCACGTCCGAAAATTTCCAACCTACTTCTGGAGTTGTTAGTCTAATGGAAACAGATCCAAATCGCTTCTCTTCTCTGCCTGCCTCCATTCGCAGCAAACGACAGCGTTCACAGGGCGATCCTGTTAAAAATATTGGCTGTTCGATCCTCTAGGGGAGGAGAGGGGGCCTGGCTTGCGCCCCCCCCCACCCTAGATCCGTCCACGAGTGATTGCGTACCGCATAGTGTGGCGATGTCAATGATGGACAGGATGTATGCATCTCCAATGGTATGCCGGAGTTGCTCTCAGCCTGTCTTTTTTTTTTGTGACACGATGCAGTGGTGGATCCAGAATTTTTTCGGAGATGGGGAAAAAATTTAGCAGAAGGGGGACCCTGTTGAAATTTACATTAAGGAAAAATTTGCAGGCAGCTGCAAAAAAGGAGAATATGTGACTTTCCCAGACTGAACTACAGAAACAACAATGGTAGAACATTGCAGTCAAGTCCACTTTGAAAAATGATTGTACAAGAGCATTGCAGTTGATGTGGAGTCCACTTTGAAAAACGATTGTATAAGAGCATTCAACGATAGGAACCATCGATTTGCCTGTCACGTATTCGGCGTTTTCATCGCGAGATATTTTATTTCAGAAAACGGCACGCACGCACCAAGTAATGATACTTTTTGGTGTGGTATGGTAAATTGGGTTTGCAGAACAGCTCCATAGAACAACAACAGCTCCATAGCTCCAACAGAACATCGATGAAAACGCCAAATATGTGACAGGCAAATCGATGGTTCCTATCGTTGAATGCTCTTATACAATCGTTTTTCAAAGTGGACTCCACATCAACTGCAATGCTCTTGTACAATCATTTTCCAAAGTGGACTTGACTGCAATGTTCTACCATTGTTGTTTCTGTAGTTCAGTCTGGGAAAGTCACATATTCTCCTTTTTTGCAGCTGCCTGCAAATTTTTCCTTAATACAGTGGTTTTTCCTAATTCCTGATACAGTGGTTCCAGTACGTGCATGCGTGCGTGCATGCATGCATGCTTGCGCACGCGCGCACAGCGAGTGGCGTGTGACGCGCTCATTACCCCAAGCCTGACCACGAGGACGCCACCACCATCAGCATGCCCGTTGAGGACGCGTCCTACGTGGCCCTCTGCGCGGCCAAGATGGTGGTCAACTATGGCGTGCGTGCGTGCATGAGTGCGTGCGTGCGTGCGTGCATGCGAGAGTACGGGTGTGTGTGCGTCCGTTGGTGTGTGCGTGCAAGAGTGCGGACGTGCGTGCGTGCGTGCGTCAGTGCGTGCGTGCGTGCGTGGGAAAGTGCGTGCATGCGAGTGTGCGGGCGTGCGGAGCGTGCGGCGGAGTGCGCGTGCTAGCGTGCGGCCGTGCGTGTGTGCAAGAGTGCGACCGTGCGTTAGTGCGCGCGTGCGTGCGTGCGTCAGTGCGTGTGTGCGTGCGTGCGAGAGTGCCTGCATGCGAGAGTGTGGGCGTGCGTGCGTGCGTTAGTGTGTGCGTGGGAGAGTGCGGACGTGCGCGCGTGCGTGAGTGCGTGCGTGCATGCGTGTGTGCGTGCGTGCGTTGGTGTTGCGTGCGTGCGTGCGAGACTGCGTGCGTGCGTGCGTGCGTGCATGCGTGCGTGCGTGCGAGAGTGCCTGCATGCGAGAGTGCGGGCGTGCGTGCGTGCATTGGTGTGTGTGTGTGCGTGCGTGCGAGAGTGCGGACGTGCGCGCGTGCGTGCGTATGTGTGTGCGTGCGTACGTGCATGCATGCACGCGCGCCTTGTGGGGTTGCACATGAGAGTGCACATCCCAAAAGCACTTGATGTTCACTGCTTTGATAAAGTCAGCCAAAAAATATTTTAACATCTGAAAAGAAAAACGAAAAAAAAACTGCAAAAAACGTAGGGTGAGTCGTGGGAACAACATGGGTGGAGCAGGAAAGGACACTGGGGTAACGCAGTATTGATTGGTTTTCAGGAGATGGCAGAGACGCCAGCGGGAGTCGAACCCGCGACCTCTCGATTGGTTGTCCAAGACCCAATGTTACTAAGTGTTCCAGATCTCAAGATGGCGGGTATTTAGGAAGAATCCATTTGGGGGATTAATTTCTGATTGTATACAGCGTATGCTTGCAAAGTTTTATACCGATTACTTTAACAAAAAAAATATTAAAAAAGTATAAGGAAAAAAGTCATTTTTCGAAGGTTCAGGAGCTCATATCTCATTATCCAGTGATGAAACTTTCGAAACATTGACTTACCGAGGACTCGCCTTGGCGTATTGTTGACGAAAATCGAAGAAAAATTGGTGGTTTGCATGAAATTTTTTGGAGTTTTACTCTTGGTGCAACTAACAAAAAAATCGCCATTGTCGATATAGACACTGGTCGCGCCCAATTTGTTGAAAGTACAATGCTACATGTCTAGGCGATCAACTTTCACCATTATAGCAAATCTCTGCGATGAGCGGTTGAGGCGCCTATAGCGCACAAAATTTTGGCCGAAAAAACGACTATGTCCAAAAAAACGGGCAAAATCGGCCATAACTCAACACTGGTAGTACCTAGAGGCAAATGCCTTGCAGGTTGAAAATGCCATCATTGGCCGCGCTTACACGCCAAGTTTCAGCACAATCGCAAGTGGCATTCGGGAGCGGCGGTCCAAAAAAGTGGCAGAGAACAAGAGAAAAAAAAAACCCGCGTTTCCACAACATTTTCGGAGGTATCGCCCCCTTGCAGCAAAACAAGGAAACGCGTTACGGCGCGTTCGATGCCCCAGAAGAAGGCGGTTCATTTGAGCCATAACGCGCCGAAATCCGTTCAGGCAATCAAAAGTTATAGGCGATCGAAAATTCAAAAAGCCGCATTGAGAAGTCGTCACATATTAGGGTTGTACGCTGACGCGTACACCCTGATATGCTGGTGGGCCATTTCGGCGATTTTTGGGTACCCGATCCGTTCATTATTGGCAAGTAATTCATAAAGTCGGCGCCGCAGGCGAAAATATTTGCGATTTTCGACAACCTACACGCGTTATTATGCGGGAAACATAGATTCGTTTCTTTTCCCACGGCCCAGCCCTCCCCCCCCCCTAGATTTTCGATTTTGGGAGGGGGAATTCCACCTCTCCCCCCCACCCTGGATCCGCCACTAACACGATGTCGGGACTGACAAGCGAGTGTTACCAGCCAGTCGGCAAGCGCAGGCACTGCAGGCAGTTGTTCTGGCTTGGTGACTCAACCAGTCAGCGCGTGCTCACAACGTGTTTGCTCATGTGGTGGCCAACATGCGGCCTCGGGGTATCTGTGAATCTCGGCGAGCAAGCTGAGGAAACAGACCACATTGTATGCGTCTACTAATCAACACTGTTTTCCAACTGTCTTCTAGTTCGCCCCTTTTCATAGGCTCTTTTCAACAGGTCCAATAGATGGAGCACCTGCTGGTCGTGTGAATCGAGTTCGAGCTCCTTGAACTTTGGCTGCAAGGTCGCGTTGTCGTCTCCTGTGTTGGGCCGGTGACCAGTGACGTTTGAGACTGCGAAAATGGGGCAACGGTGGCGTTCGCCTTCTTAATAGTTCATCAACGTTACGAAAGCACACAGGAAGAAAATCACTTGCTGCAAATGACCTTTTGGTACATTTTTTTAGGTACAAAAATCTGCGAAACCAGCAAGTCCACAAGTCCAGTTTTTGTCCAGTACGAATATATGGATGGAAAATGACAACCGCAAGAACGAAAGGGGACAAGGGAACACTTTCAGATTAGCGGTTTCATATACAGAAAGAGCACCAGAATCCCCACCGCTTCCCAGTCATATAGTCTCTGAGTTGCGCTCGAAAGTGCAGCACGTTGTATAGATTGAACACCAGCATTAGCGTGGTCACCAAGAGGACTGCAGCCGTGATGCCTACCGCCAGCTGGTTGCTGCGCTTGTTCACGTAGAAACTCTCTCGTTGGTTGGCGCTGCCCGCTGAAATGGTTTTTGGAACTGGCGGCGGTTTGGAACTGTCAACTAGAGGCACGCGCGGCCTTCGGCCGCCATGTATACATTAAGACACGAAGCAATTGATTTTGCATATGACGTCGACGTGATCATAATGCGCAAGGATACATATGCACAGCTTTGTTTTTTTGCTTGTGTGGGCGAGTGTTCCTTAGGACAGTTGTCAGCATTGAGGGACCCAAACCCAAGCTCCCCCTTTGTCCATGGGGGCGTGCACCCAGTTGACAGAAACTGGTCCAAATTCTGAGTTCCTCTTTTTATCGTGAGGGCGTGCACCCCCATTGACAGAAATTGGCCCAAATTCTGTGCTCCTCTGATGATCGTGAAGGCGTGCACCCCGTTGACGGAAACTGGCCCAAATTCTGTGCTCCTCTGTGCGTGCGTGCGTGCGTGCGTGCGTGCGTGCGTGCGTGCGTGCGTGCGTGCGTGCGTGCGTGCGTGCGTGCGTGCGTGCGTGCGTGCGTGCGTGCGTGCGTGCGTGCGTGCGTGCGTGCGTGCGTGCGTGCGTGCGTGCGGGCGGGCAGGCGGGCAGGCGGGCGTGCGTGCGTGCGTGTACATGCGTGCGTGCGTGCGTGCGTGCGTGCGTGCGTGCGTGCGTGCGTGAGTGCGAAAGCGCGTGCGTGCGTGCGTGCGTGTGCGTGTGCGTGCGTGAGTGCGTGAGTGCGAAAGCGCGTGCGTGCGTGCGTGCGTGCGTGTGCGTGTGCGTGCGTGTGCGTGTGTGCGTGCGTGCGTGCGTGCGTGCGTGCGTGCGTGCCCCCCGGGTGCCTGCATGCGTGTGCGTGCGTGCGTGCGTGCCTGCAGCCGTGTGCGTGCGTGCGTGGGTGCCTGCGTGCCTGCGCGCGTGCGCGCGTGCGTGCGTGCGTGCTTGCGTGCGTGCATGTGCGTGCGTGCGTGCACGTGCGTGTGTGCACGTGCGTGCGTGCACGTGCGTGCGTACGTGCATGCGTGTGCTTGCACGTGTGTGTACTCCCGTGCGTGCGTGCGTGCCTGCACGCGTGTGCGTGCGTGCGTGCATGCGTGCGTGCGTGCCTGCACGCGTTCTGGAAGTTTCCCAATTAGGCAGGCAAGCTACAATGTACAGTAGAATGTACAATGTACTACAACTACAGTACGCATTTGCATAATCTTGCATAAGCATGCGCAAATGACTCGTGATGTCGAGGCGAGTCGTTTGATATGCAATTAAGGAAAAATTTTCAGGCAGCTGCAAAAAAGGGGAATATGTTACTTCCGTAGAGCTGAAGTCCACTTTGAAAAAAGATTGTATAAATAAGAGCATTGCAGTGGAGTCCACTTTGAAAAACGATTGTATAACAGCATTGCAGTTGATGTGGAGTCCATTTTGAAAAACGATTGTATAAGAGCATGCAATGGTATGAACAATCAATTTGCTTGTCACATATTCGGCGTTTTTAGCGCTCGCTACATGATGACAGAATACAGTGGCACTTAGCATACTAGGAAAAGCGCATATCAACCTATGCACACACTCACACGCGCACGCACGCACGTACATAGACACTCAAATATTTTGTAAGTTGGAAATGATGATCCAATGAATAGAATATTTTGATTTACCACAGTTCGAATTACGATACCTACAAATTGTTCTATTCTGCAAACATACGTGCAGTCTGGAATTGGGATAACTGATTCTTTGAAGCACAGTAACAGAAATTTGTTGTGTTAATGGATGGAGAATATGCACAACAGGCACTTCAGGTATAATTTAAGGAGCTGTTCTACAAACACAATCTACATTACCGTTTTGAAACTTCTCATTTACCTGTCCTTTGAGAATCCGTAATCAGCAGCATCGAAATACATACCACACCACACCAAGAGTCCAGTTGCGCTTATGGTTTTTAGTTCTATCTGCAATGTGCGTAGGGCAGTGGTGTGTGTCACTTTTAGCTGGGCAACAGTGATGTCACTAGAATGACTGTTGTCCGAAATCAAATATGCCAAAACAGCTCACGCTAAAAACGCCGAATATGTGACAAGCAAATTGATTGTTCATACCATTGCATGCTCTTATAGAATCGTTTTTCGAATTGGACTCCACATCAAGTGCAGTGCTGTTATACAAACGTTTTTCAAAAGTGGACTCCACTGCCAATGCTCTTATTTATACAATCTTTTTTCAAAGTGGACTTCAGCTCTACGGAAGTCACATATTCCCCTATATTGCAGCTGCCTGCAAATTTTTCCTTAATACAGTGTTTTTTCGTATTGATATGTACGAAATGTGCTCCCACGCATGCACGGATTTCGGGTGCAAACAAGGTGCACCCACACAGGGGGCGTGAGTTTCCCTACCACAGTAGCATACATGTAACCGGGTTTTTGAAGTGGGTGGGGGGGGGGGGACGCCAGAGACCATTCTGTGGGGGGAGGGGGTGTTGTAGCCGAAACGTCGTATTAAATGTGTACAGTGTACAAGTTCAAAACTGTAGAATTTCTTTACAAACACCTTCCTTCCTGGGCAACGTCTCGAACACCAAGGACGTGCTGCAACTCCTCGAGTTACAGAATCAGGGGCTGAACACCAGCGAGTGGCGCATGACGCGCTCGTTACCCCAAGCCCGACCACGAGGACGCCACCACAACCAGCATGCTCGTTGAGGACGCGTCCTATGCGACCCTCTGCGCGGCCAAGATGGTGGTCAACTACGGCGTGCGTGCGTGCGTGCATGCGTGCGTGCGTGCGTGCGTGCGCGCGTGCGTGCATGCGTACGAAAGTGCGTGCGTGCGTGCGTGCGTGCGTGCGTGCGTGCGTGCGTGCGTGCGTGCGCGCGTGCGTGCGTGCGTTCGTGCGTGCGAGAGTGCGTCAGTGCGTGCTTGCGTGCGTGCGTGCGTGCGTGCGTGCGTGCGTGCGTGGGTGCGTTCGTGCGAGAGTGCAGGCGTGCGTGCGTGCGTGTGTGCGTGCGTGCGTGCGTGCGTGCGTGCGTGCGTGCGTGCGTGCGTGCGTGCGTACGCGAGTGCGTGCATGCGAGAGTGCGGGCGTGCTTGCGTGCGTCGGTGTGTGCGTGCGCGCATGCAAGAGTGCGGGTGGACGTGCGTGCGTGCGTGCGTGCGTGCGTGCGTGAGTGCGTGCGTGCGTGCGTGCGTGCGTGCGTGCGTGCGTGCGTGCGTGCGTGTGTGTGTGTGCGTGCGTGCGTGCGTGCGTGAATGTGTGCCTTGTGAGGTTGCACATGAGAGTGCACATCCCAAAAGCACTTGAAGTCAGCCAAAAAACATTTTAACATCTGAAAAGAAAAACGAAAAAACTGAAAAAAATGCAGGGTGGTTCATGGGAACAACATGGGTGGGGCAGGAAGGGACACTGGGGTAACGCAATATTGATTGGTTTTTAAGAGATGGCAGAGACGCCAGCGGGAGTCGAACCCGCGACCTCTCGATTTGTTGTCCAAGACGCAACATTACTAAGTGTTCCGGATCTCAAGATTGTGGGCATTTAGGAAGAATCCATTTGGGGGATTAATTTCTGATTGTATACAGCATATGTTTGCAAAGTTTCATGCCGATTAATTTAACAAAAAAATTATAAAAAAAAAAATTAAAAATAAAATCATTTTTCGAAGGTTCAGGAGCTCATATCTCATTATCCAGTGATGAAACTTTAAAAACATTGACCACCGATGACTCGCCTTGACGTATTGTTCACGAAAATAAAAAAAAATTGGGGGTTTACATGGCATTTTTTGGAGTTTTACTCTTGTCGGAACTATAAAAAAAAATCGCCATTGTCGATATAGACACTGGTCGCGCCCAATTTGTTGAAAGTACAATGCTACATGTCTAGGCGATCAACTTTCACCATTATAGCAAATCTCTGCGATGAGCGGTTGAGGCGCCTATAGCGCACAAAATTTTGGCCAAAAAAACGACTATGTCCAAAAAAACGGGGAAAATCGGCCATAACTCAACACTGGTAGAACCTAGAGGCAAATGCTTTGCATGTTGAAAATGCCATCATGGGTCGCGCTTACACGCCAAGTTTCAGGCCAATCGCTCTTGGCGTTCGCGAGCGGCGCTCCAAAAAAGTGGCAGAGAACATGAAAAAAAAAAAAGACGCGTTTGCGAAACATTTTTGGAACTACTGACCCCATTCAGTAAAACAAGGAAACGCGTTATGGCGCGTTCGATGCCCCAGAAGAAGGCGGTTTATTTGAGCCATAACGCGCCGAAATCCGTTCAGGCAATCAAAAGTTATAGGCGATCGAAATTTCAAAAACCCGCATTCAGAAGTCGTCACATATTAGGGTTGTACGCTGACGCGTACACCCTGATTAAGGAAAATTTTGCAGGTGGCTGCAAAAAAAGGAGAATATGTGACGCTCCTTTAGGCCCAGTTTGAAAAAACGCGGTATTAAAAGTAGCCACTTCATCAGATGATCAACTTCAGTTTGGACAAACCGTGTATAATCGAACCAAGCGCAGCAACACGTCACATATTCGGCGTTTGTTGTGCTCGCTTGGATCACTGGAAAGGCAGTCCAGGCTGCATGAGGACCGAGGCCTTTCATTCCTTGGACTCAGAGACGAGAGCGGGCCTTATCCTTGACTGGACGTCTACAGATGGCAGTTCCGTCCGTCCATAGGCACAGGCTAACAGAAGCGGAACAAAGATGAACGAGAATCGAAGATTGAATGTAGGGCATACAATGTACTTGGTACTCAAGATCGTGAATTGATGGTGCATATCACTTACTGTAAGGGCAAGCCACATATTAAAAATTTAAGATGGGCAGGGTAGCGAAATTATTTATGCAGAATCTTTGGCTGTGTGCCCTGTCCATCCATACGATGCCTAATGAATCGTCAGAGAATGCGCATCGTCAGAGAGATGAAAGAGTTTGTGAGGGTGGATTGATAGTGGTAGTGTTGTGGCTGTGTGCGATGGCTCGCACAACAAACGCCGAATATGTGACGTGTTGCTGCGCTTGGTTCGATTATACACGGTTTGTCCAAACTGAAGTTGATCATCTGATGAAGTGGCTACTTTTAATACCGCGTTTTTTCAAACTGGGCCTAAAGGAGCGTCACATATTCTCCTTTTTTTGCAGCCACCTGCAAAATTTTCCTTAATACAGTGTTTTTTCGTAAAAGAAAGATTAATCAAAAACTCACGCACGCACACACATACAAACCCACAGCAGCAGACCAGAACGGACGCATGCTCAGTGTTGCACCATAAAGCTTATGAAAAGCATGTACCACTGTACACATTGTGCGTGCGTGCGTGCGTGTGTGCATGCGTGCGTGCGTGCGTGCGTGCGTGCGCGCGCGTGCGTGCGGGTGTGCAGATGTGTCATTTTCATGTATCAGGGGCTGTAGCGAGCATTCGTCTATAAATATTTTTTCTAGCCCAAAAAATTACCAAAATTCTGGTAAAAGAACCTAGAAAAGAGACAAAAAATGTGGAATGGACTGGAGACACTGCAGTAAAGCAACGCTGATGGGTTTTCCAAGGGGACACGTGCAAAGGCACAGGCAGGCGTTACTGGGATTCGAACCAGCGACCTCTTGATTTAGGGAACATGGTAAAAAGAAAAATGTGCCCAGTAAACCATAGCTGTCATGTAGCAAGAGTCCCTCCGGCGATTTCATTTTTTGATGTGGAGCATAGATGCCTGCGAGGTTTCCGTCCAATTGATGCAGGCGCGAATGGGCGACGAACCAAGAAGCTTGTTATGTAGAGTGGGTCCTGCCATCTCCAAAAACTTCTCGGGAATGCACAAGCGTATGGAAGCGTGTTATGACTTAATCGATTCCCCCTTTGAATGCGCTTCTTTTGAGCTATCACGCGCCAGAATTCGTTCAGGAAATGAAAAATAATGCACGATCATAGTTCCAAATTTTGCCCAAAATGGGGGTGCACCAAGAGGGTCGAGCTGCGAAACATGGAAATCGGAGCGCTCCCATTCTCGAAAGTGACCTATTCCAGGTCCAGACGAGTAACTTTCATCATTACAGCACAGCTGTATGACAAACGGTTGAAGCGCCTATAGCTGACAAACTTTTGGGACAAAACACCCAAAAAATGGCATTTCAAAGGGGGCCGACCGAGATATGGGCATAGGAGCGCTGCCATTTGTCGAAAGCAACCTATTCCAGGTCCGGACGATTAACTTTCGTCATTGCAGAACAGCTCTGCCACAAACGGTTGAAGCGCCTATAGCTGACAAAGTTTTTTTGGTCGAAATTTGCGAAATTTTGGTTGCCAATATCTCATTATGTGGTGAGAATTTCAAATGTCATGCAAGCGTCTTAGACTTTCTTTGTAAAGCTGTTTACGGAAATCAAATAACATTTGGGGGTTTACTCGGCTTTTTTTCGACTTTTACTCTTGTCGCATTTTGGCCAAAAAAAAACGACTATGTTCCAAAAAATTACTAAATCGGCCTTAACTCTAGATCCGTAGCACCTAGATAAATTTTTCTTGCGGTCACAAAGTTGCCATCATATACCGCGTGCTCACGCCAAGTTTTGTCCCAATCGACTGAGGCGTTCCAGAGCGGCGCCCCAAAAAGTGTGTGCAGAACAGGAAAAAAAAACACCACTTTTTCGGAACATTTTCGGAAGTTTCGTGTTAATACGCTCGAGTACCGAAACGCGGGACGGCTTATTCGATTCCGGTCTAGAAGGCGGTTCTTTTGAGCTATCATTCGCCACAGTCCGTTCAGGCAATCAAGAGTGATGAGCGACTGAAAATTCAAAAAGCCGCATTGCAGAAGTCGTCACATATTAGGGTTGTACGCTGCCGCGTACACCCTGATAGGGTTGTACGCTGCCGCGTACACCCTGATAGACTGCGTCATCAGCTTTGGTTTGGAACAGCTGGTGTCGATTGGGCGAAGGTATCCCACAGGGGAAGTTGTCCCACATAGATAGCGGAGATGGAGTCCCGCAGGGCACGGAAAGTATCCCACACGCGATGGAAGTTGTCGCACACCGCGGGGCAGCGGTGTAGGTACAACATGTGCGCAGTGCGTATATGTGTGTCTCTTGTCAACTTGTCTAACGGATTAATCGTCCAACGGGGGGGGACGCGGACGACTGTACACAAGGAAGAACAATGCAGTTAAGGCAAAGTTCTGGGGAGGTCTGTTGGGCAAAGTTGGGCATGACGACACCCACGTCGAGCCGGCATAGTTCGCGAACTTGGCGACGATGCCGCCCATCTCCTACATAGGTGTATGCCCGCATATGCGCGACGTGGCGAGCCGCAGAACAAACGGGATCACCCGAGATGGGGAAGTGGCGCATATTGTTGTTCCACGCGTCAAGGAGGCATCTGGGCGTAAGCAGCACGGTGCCCACGACCACGAGTCAACGCACCCAGGTGTAGAACGCGGCGTACTGTGGTGCGTCGAACGGGGCAGTGCGCCTGTACATGCCGCCCATGTTGTCAGAATCAATCCGCTGTTGGAAGTCCTTCCCGAATTGAAACGCGCCACTGAGCAACATGCCTTATTGCAGCAGCTCCACAGTGAACATGAACGCTGAATGCACCCAATGCGTCGCTCGCGAAAAGACGTCGGTGAACGCGTTCAACGCCGCTGGTTCCCAATCTGTGGGGAACACCGCAGTTTCCAGGCCCACAGCGACCCGAACTGCTGAAGCATCTGGGTCCGCGCAGCACGCTGAAGACACGCCGGTAGGCGTTGATGTCCCTGCCGGACATTAGGAACATCGGACATTGGACTGAGCGACCGGGATGGGCTCGCAGAAGTGGGGGTTCGCAGGGTTTCTGTGGGTCGGAGAGGAAGCGGCTGTCGGGGCCAACTTTCAAGCAGGAGATGTTGTCCTTGACTTTCTCCTGCCTCTTTCTTCTTGCGCAACGCTTGCACTCGTACAATGAGTACAAGTCGCGGCTCAGTTTCTTGCAGTACTCGTGCACTGCGCGCCCGTCTGTTGACGGACAACGAGAAGACGATTTCCATATTTCGTCACGCCAAATTCGGCTAACGGAACGGCTAACTCCGACATGGCGTAAGAATACAAATGCGCCGACTGACGGGATGAAGGAGCGGACGCGGATGCGTCCAATTGAGTAGCTGTCGCCCCCCTCCCCCCCCCCATCGAACCAGTTTGTGACGCATGTTTCGTACGTGCATGACATGTGTACGTCATTCGCAGTGCTATACCCAGCTTGCAATCGCAACGTGCAGTACTACGTAAATTGCGCAGAGGGGGGGGGGGGAGCGAGCGGTTCTTACTATCTGCGTCGGAGATCTGTGAGATACTTTCCGTCTAGCTGTGGGATAACTTCCAGAGTGGGATAACTTCCTAGATGCCGCCCGCTGTGTGGGACACCTTCCCATAGTGGCTGGTGTCCAAGCCCACAGGTGGCGATAACATCTTAGATCTCCTACTGACGAACTGTTCCGGCCTCGTTACCAGTCTCTGCATAAACCCTTTCTTCATCCCTTCGGACCATATTGCTCTCTCAAAATTTTGGAAAGTAGACCCCCCCCCCCCTGTTAGCCTTCGGGACCGCGTCCGCCAATGACGCAGAGTTGGCCGTCGTGGATGGGCCATTGCGGCGCCCTGCAGAGGATCGGGATCGGGCATCGGGCAGCGCAGTCGCCTCTCGCCAGCCGCCGCTCTCGAAGGAGTGCGCGTAGCACTCAGCCGTTTGCGCGCAGGAGCTGCTCAGACTGCATCCGTATCCTCCGCACGAGTAGACCTCGTCTCCTACACACTCGCACCGCTTACGAATGTTGGCAAGGATCGACCGCTTCTAAGTTGACTGGAAGTGACACGCACATACCATGACTGACACCACGCATTGGGGAAACCGCATTGTAAAAGGACACAACATACCTACATACGTGTAAGTACTCTTCACTCGGTACCTTTTTGTTGTTGTTGGAATATGGGCAACGCTATAGGAGGCCGTCAAAATACCCATCCCTGTAGCATACCGATCTCCATGACACCTTCCTGTCAGGCCAAGGACATTCGGAAGAACGCCATCGGTAATCTATGGCAGCGACAACACGAGAAAATCCATTGATGGGGAAGTAATCGTTTTTGCGGATCCATCCAGAATCGAACCACGAACCGTGCGCGCAAGAGGCCGATTCTATACCACTAGGCCGCACGCAGCCACTGCGTACCCGTTACGACGGCCGACTTCAACTTTTCCTTTTATTTAAGTAGCGCGCCTCCTGCACGCGAATGGCGGTCTCGGGCGGCGAGCTAGCCTCCGTGAAGCGCTGGCCATCATAGAGCAGTGGCGCGCCCTTCTCGCTCCTCCCGCCCCCCACGAAGAGCATTTGTCGGCTCTTCTCCACGCCGGCGCACAGATATCGATCAGATCGCTTTATCGATCAGAACGGTGGTGTCGTGCGGCAACGATCGGTCTCGGTATTTGAAAAAGGACGTCAATTGAATTCGAGTGTGTATCGCTTGCAAACACCGTACGTTGCATTTATTGCAAACAGCTGCAACCTTACAAGTTCGATCATTTCCAGTCAGTGGTCGTATGGCCCTCAGCGGGTTCCACATGTTCAAGATGGCCGCAGCAGAGACCGCAAGGTTCGGCAGGAGACATGTGAGTAACAGTGTCGTGCTTCTCCCAAGGCACCCACCACCCAGAACCTTCGCTTCAGCAAGAAATGGTGTCGTGATTGTGCAGTCCTTCGTTCATTGGCAGCGTCTCTGCGGTAAGCAGCAACAGCCGAAATCAGCAACAGAGCAAGCTGCTGCTTTAAAAGCGTTCAAGCGGCCCAGCTTTGCAGCATGCTGCTTTTGACTATTGGGTGGAAAGGGTCCTATTCCTTTTGACTCCTTTGAGCTTTCTAATGACAACAAAAAAAAGCCGCGAGGACTGTTGCTGATGAAATGTGGTGCTCCATGGTTGGAAAGGGTTCCAATTTCTTTTGACTCTCGCGCTCTTCTCTTAGTCTTCAAGCGCAACAATGGAAGCTGAGTGCAGAGTTGTTGTTGCTGCTGCTGATGAACCGCGGGAGGGCTGTCATAGCATGGCGCATTGGAGACGCTATTCATGCTGTTGGGAACTTGGGAGTGATTATTTCTTGGAGGTGCTATGTGCATGCGTATGTCCGCAGTGGGGAGATTGTCGGTGGGTGCGGTCTCTGCGGGTACAAACTTCGAACAGCTGGCAATACCATGTCTGTCACTGCCGGTCCGTCACGTCCTACGGTATTTTATCTTTTTCACTAACTGGAGGCGGGATCAGTGGTTGAAGGACTATCTTGCATCATCTTGCGTCTTGCATCTCCTTGCATTAATTGTGAATCGGCCAAAGTCGCTAGTAGGTGGAAAGATTCCAGCCGCTTTCCCTAGATAGAAGCGAGAATTGCTCGTCATGGCCTCGCGTTTGTGGTCGACCGTGGTGTCTGGCGTCTGCAGAGGCGCTCGCGTCAACGGATTGGGAAGAGCGCTGGCCGCTTCATCGCATTTCTGCGACGGTGCTGCCTCCATGGCCCCCAGGCCCCTTCTAGAGCTGCCAGCCTCGCTGCAGGCCCTGCAGGTGCTGTACCTAGCACTCCATGTATCGCTTGTGATGCGAAATTACGCGTGCAGTGAGAACAAGAAGAACGATGAGTGCAGCAAACTTAAGTGTAGGGCTACCTACCACCATAGGTGGTGGGCTCAGGGGGGTGTAAGGGGGGGGGGGTTGTTCAGCCCCCCTGGCCAAGGCCATCCCGCTTTTTTGCGGGAGCGACACTCCCCCCCCCTGGCCATCGCCAATATTGAAAAAATGGGCTAAAGATGCGTGTTTTTGCTTCCGTTTCAGGGTAGTGTGACTAAAAACGCGTAAAAAGTGCTTTTTAAGCATTGTTTTGACACATTTTTCGGCCAAAAATCACCGATTTACACGCTATTTTGGTGCGAAATCTTCCACTTCGACCACCCCTCCTCCAAAATTTTGAGCCCTGCGGGATGGCGAGAGACCCCCTAAAACCCCAAGCCACCCCCCTGGATTTTGACCCAATCTACACCCATGGCCCATCGGTGGGCTCTGGGGGTCTTGGTGGGGTTCAGTCAGCGCCCCCCCCCCCCACTGGCCAAGGCCATCCCGCTTTTTGCGGGAGCGACCCCCCCCCCCCCCGCCTGGCCATCGCCATCCCAGATGACTTGCGGGAAACCCCTCTCTCAATATAAAAAAATGGGCAAAGATGCGTGTTTTTGTTTTATTTTCAGTATATTTAGGCGTCGTTTTAACACATTTTGGACCAAAAAGCACCGATTTACGCGCTATTTTGGTACAACATATACTTACAGCCCCCCCCCCCCCCCGCCAAAATGTCCGAGCCCGGCGGGCTGGCGGGAGACACCCTCCCCCTCGAAACACCCACAGACCCCCCTGGCTTTGGACCAATCGACCCCGAACCTATGGCCACCACCGTACTTATTTATGGCTTCAAAACTCGCGATTTATCCTCAATTTCTCAATTTCATCTTTCCGCGCACCGTGCACTACGCTTGCAGACGCGCCACTTCAAAGCTCGAGAGATGCCCAAGAAGCGCTGCAAGTACTGCTATTATAAGCGTGTGAACGGTAGGCGTTGCTTGCTGCAGTGTGGTGAACTGTTTTGAACGAGTGCACCTCACTTTAGGGCGCTTGTACCTGCTCTGCACCAAGTTTCCTCGTCACAAACAACAGGAGTACTTTCCCAACCCGCGACTGTTTTGGTGATTCAGTTTCTTCCAGCCCCTAGAGTTTGAGTTCAAGCCAAACCCTAGAGTGCGTGCACCTGTTGTGAAATGCTGGTTGTAGAGGGGTTACAAATACATTACGTGCCTATGCGGCGACAGGACCATAGTGCAGTTTCGTCTGCTGCTGGGAATTTTGCGAAACATGCAACAAAAAAAATCGAAGTGAAAATGTCGTTCTTCATACCGGGATCGGACGTGGGTGTAAAATATAAAATAAATATAAAAAATAAAATAAAATATAAAATAAAATATCAAAATGTAAAATCTGTAGAGTCGGCGTTGTTGGGAAAGCGCTGCGAGTCGTCGTCGTCGTCGACAGTGGCGGATCCAGAAAAAATTTGGGAGGGTCGGAGGGAGAGGGATTTTGCAGAAGGTTTTGGCTTAGGTTTGCAGAAGGTTTTTGGATGTTGGGCTGGGCCGTTTGGGGTGATGTTATCTTAAGTTCCAATTTTTCAAGGATTTTTACCCCTTCTAAAACGATCAAATGTGTAAATGTCTGTTTTTCAGTGTTTAGCTAAGTAACACTATTTAAACTATATTTTGGCACATTTTATACCAAAAGTGCCTATTGTAAATCCCCCAATGAACGCCCTGGGCGTTCATTTTTTCAACCCACCCTCTACCCTGGGCGTTCATTGGAGGGGGGCGTTCATAAATTCAACCAGTAAATGGCGTTGCAACAATGCTGTGCAGACCCAATAATCGCCAGTTAAACACGAAAATTGTACGGTTATTGGTGCAAATCGCCTTCTGCAGCGGCTAAACAATAGCTGTTCTAGTGCGTACAGGCAATATACAGGACCCAAATGTAGAATACAGCGTGGCAGTACCTGTTTTGATAAGCATATCATTGCATAACTGTGTTCCAAAGCGCGCCCCTGTGCGTTCATTGGAGAGTGGCCGTTTTTTTTACAAACAACCCAACCCAGTACCCTGGGCGTTCATTGGAGGGGGGGCGTTCTTTGGTGGATTTAAGGTAGGTAATAAGGCCAACGAAAGCTCATTTTTTTGGTACATAAACCCCCAAAGTGTGACCCCCCCAACCCCCACTCTGTCAGACCCTGTTACGTGTCGGACGGGGGGGGGGGGCTCCACGTAAATCGTTGACACTGACAGTTCTGTAATCCTTGTATGGTAGGAGCGCGGCCGTTAAAATACTGGTGTTTCCCGCGAACAAAGGTCTAAGTACTGACTGTAAAAAGAAAGTCCGACGTCTGAATGGTCAACGTTGAGAAAAGTGATTGCCAGGCGATTGAATGGGCCAGGGGCAGCGCGCTCGCCTGCGCCCGCCCTACATTTTTGGGGGCAATAATGCCACTAGCGCCAGTCGCAAGTGACCACTGCGATCGCACGCGCAGTTGTATTGCGGCGAGCATTTCGTTTGTAGTTCTTTGTTGGTGCAGTCTTTTGTCAACATGTCGTGTCGAAAGCTGGCGCAGCTTGGACTCTTGCTGTTTTGGTTCGGCGTGCCCGCAAGTTAGTCCGGGAATTCGTGGGATATCGTATTCGTAGCCACAATTAGTGGCGTCGGATCCATCATTTTTCGGATGGGTGTCCGAATTTTCCAAGGGGAGATCTGAGTTTTTGAGATTTTCGACTACACACAAGCATTTTTGCGGAAATGTAGGTCCTCTAAGCACGTTTCTTCTCCCACTGCCTGCCCACTAGCGGATCCAGAAGGGGGGGGGGGTGGAGAGGGGGGTCTCCCGCTACTGTCAGCTCAGGTTTGGGTGGGAGGGAGGATGAGAGTTCAGGGGAGAAGAAGGAAAGAAGGACGAGCACAGGGCGAAGTGGCACGATTTCCTTGGATTAAGGCACTCAAAAGCGTGAAAGTATTGCCTGCGGCGCTGTGGTTCTATTGTAACTCACTATCGTGTGTTGCAAATAGTGCACACAAAGTAAATGCCGACGCCAGTGCCAAAACTTGGCTTTTTCGGGTAAACTGCGATGAAAAATGGACCTTCTCCGCCCTCTGTCGGAAAATCCTGGATCTGCTAGTGTTCCTGCCCTGTGTCCTTTCCCTCAGGTGTTCGATTTCGTTTGTAGACTGGGTCCATTCTCTCCCCTTCTGGACCCTTCCCCCTGGATAATACGGAATAGTTCAGTTGAGGCGTGCGGCCGACCCGACGGATTGCACTGCATCCAAGGCTTCTGGAACTGTCCCTACCAGTTTGGCGGTCACATCGATCGGTTCGGCTGCTTCGATGTGTGTGTTCTTGCCGAAATTTCAATTGTTTGTACTGTCGATTAATGCAGCCACGCCTCTCCCTTCAATAGAACCCCTGACAGCCTTGAAAGGGGTTGTCTGTCTCTGGGACGCTATTGTGACATCCACAGGCTGACATCCACATCCACAAATGACACAGGCTTGTCTCTGGCTTACAGCACTGCTGCATGTGCCGCGAGCGCGGACGGCCGGGCTTCCGACGCCACTGCACGACGAGCGACCTGGCGCCCAACCAGCGCGTCCTGGTCAATCCCAACTTCGGCTGCGACTACTGTCCAGTGCCCAACACCCGGGTTTGCGTCCAGTTTCTTTTTGTGTCTCCCGCATAGAGCAATTGTCATCCAGGCCCGCGCGACCAACTTACAGGGCCACTTCTGCGTGCATCAAGTGCTGCTGGGACTGCCACCCGCCGACAACCGGTGCGGCGCCTTGGATCTGTGCCGGTTTGGCGGCATCAACTGCGTGCTAGGCGTGGGGCTGGGGCGCGGATAGAGAGCGATGCTGCCTTTACTTTGATTGATTCGTCGACCGCTATTGTACTACAGTCAATCCGTACGAATTGTTGGCTGTGTCACTGCGGCTTGGCCTTGAGCCCGGCGAAGACGCCTCCGGGCGAGACGGAGAGCCGACGCTGCCGACCCAGCTCTCGTGTCAGCCACTCCTTTTTCGTCAACTCCGAGCCGGGCGCGAGGTCGAAAATGATGGGCGCGTTGTTGGGCTCGAGCGTCGTGTCGCAGAGGCAGGCGTTGATGAACTTCGTGTAGCCGTCGGTCGTGCAGCCGTAGCCTGCGCGAGGGCGCGTCGACCAGCTACACTGTACGGGCGTCCAGCTGCTGTCGGCTCCTCACCCTCGTGAATGTGACCGAAGACGTGGTACTTGGGCCGGACGCGCTTGACGACCGTGTTCAACAGGTCGACGCAACCCACGCGCGCCCCCGGCTGCACGAAGTCGCCGTGGCCTGCAGTGGACGGCCGCGCAGCTGTAGCAACAGGCACACATGCACACATCCGTGTACGTGCCTAGAGGAGGCGTGTGTGTCAGTAGGACGTCGACAGCGGCCGGAATGAGCTTCCACTTGTCGAGCAGCTTCTCGCCTCTCGACAGGTTGAAGGCCCAGTTGTCGAAGCTGGGCTGCCTGGAAGGGAGCTGCCTCGACTCGCGTCGCCTCGGCAATCGTGCAACCGAGCAGACCAGGGCGTCCCGTAGATGCGTAGGCCGAAGCACTCGACGAGATTGTCCTCGAGGTAGACGGCGTGCGTGAGCAGCTGCTTGGGGAGCGCGCCAGTAGCCGCAGCACCCCCGCCCCTCTGCGCGGCCGAGACGGCCGCCTGGAGCGCTTGCTTTAGCGCCATCTCTTTCGGCGACATGCCGGCCGCGCCGCCGCCTAGACAACGCTCGTGTCGGTCGACGCGCTAGCCAGCTCCGTGACCAACCGGCCGCGGGGCCTCTCAGAAAACCGTCGTCGAAGGTCAACTCGTGGTTGCCGGCGATGACGACCTTGAACGGGTGCTTCAGCTGGCCTAGACGAGCGTTGTTCCAATTAGAATCGGCAGCCAGTTGCGCAAAAAATAGGTGCACCAAGAAATTCGTTGAACGCTTTGATTTCTTTCGGGAGGCCGCAGCTACTGAAGTCTCCGGCCACGAGAAGGACGTCGCCGGGAGGCACCATGCGCGGATCCAGTTTGAAGCCGTGAAGGCAAGCCATGCAGACGAATCGCACCTACAACTGCGTTGTCGTCACCACCTACGTACGCTTCAATGACAGTGTCGAAATGTCGCGACAAACCAAATCGGGCTTGATCGGCGTATTGATGGCCATGAGTCGGACGGGCAGCACCGGCCTCCGTTTGCGAACGCTTTCCCACGCCGCGTTTGGATCGGTGGCCAGTGGATGCGCCTGTGACGGCAGAATTTCGATTCCGACGTCATCGTTTTAAAGAAACGCCAGTGCCGGACTTCGAATTTCGACGCGTCGCTTTTCTTGCTCTTGTGCTTCTTTGTCGTCGCGTCGGGAAGGAGGCAGATGCGACTCTCCTCCGACTCTAGGATGTACGAAGGACGTCGCTCCGAGCTGCTGCCCGCCGCCAACATCGAGCCAGTCGGCGTCGGAGAGGGACTTTCGCGAACACGGGCTGGACTGACGGACAGTTCGGTCCGCGCGTCCACTTCGACATCGAGGTTGAGTGGCTGGAAGTCGTACCGGTATATTCCGCAGCACAGAGAGCGTCACGTTGTTCTGGGATGCCGACCTGCATTCGAGAAAGCTGCTCCACCAACGCAGTCGGGTCCGTGGGGCTTCGCAGCGGCGCTCGGCGCTGAAAGCGAGCAAGGCTTCAGTTTTGCGACCATGACGACGAGATTGTCGACAGTTTTGGTGCGTGTCTTCGTACGACAGCAACAACGTTACGAAGCGATCCATCCGGCTGTTCTCGAGTATGGCCCCCGCTTCCTGGCGCGTCAGTAGGCCGGCGGCCATTTGCAACTCGAGCTGGTTTCGAATCCAGTCGTCCGTCGGCGGATTCGGCACCTGGTCGGCGCTCTTTCGTTGGCGATAACGCGGAGACGACGGCGCAGCGGACACCGGCGCCGCTGCGAACGGAGGAAGCTCGCCCGGAGGCGACTCCGTCGACTCCTTCCTATCGGCTGGCGACGAAATCGACATCTTTTTTCGCGTGCGCGTCGGCGACTTTTCCGGCACCGACACTCGTCTCATCATGTTTCTGGAGAGCATTTTTATTAGAAACCTTGGCCGGTGGGCCAAGGCCGCGCTAGAGAACAGATTGGGAGGTATGCAGAGGCGGCCGGACCAGATGTTTAGACTTCCGACGACCAGAGGTGCGCCGTCAATGACGGATTTTGCACCAGCTGACGACCGCGAGCGAGCGAGCGCGCTCCAAAGAGGCGTTTCAAAGGGAGCGGTCGTTTACATCGGCCGAAAAGTCGACCTGTTTGCGACATTCATCTTGAGAGTGGTGCCGCCTTCGGTGGCTCGTGGAGGAGGCGCCTGGTCTCTGCTCGTGCCGCTGGCGCGTCGGCGCCGGTGGAGGCGGCAGCAGAGTCGGCAGCGGCGGCTTGGACGCCGTCGAGGACTTCTGACTGCAGCTGCCGGCGCTGCCGACGCTGACGACGTCGAAGTCGGCGAGCCGCGGAGACGCCTCCCTGCTCCGCGGCCTGCTGCCCACCGACAACAGCAGCCGCTCGAAGCCTGCGGCGCGCCGACAAATTGGCCCCGACCCCGCAGCGCAACCAAGCCAAAACACGACCAATCATGAACGGCTGTCCGGTGGCCGACGGCGACGGAGAAGCGATTGGTGTGCAGGCCGGTTGGCTCAAATCAAGCGAAGACCAGCCGTGCGTTGGGAAGGCCATCGGTCGTAGTGTCGAGTCGATTGCTGCGCCTTTCTCCACAATTTGGCGCGCTGACGTGCGCCTTGTGAAGAGTTGACGGACGCGAGGGCGGCCTCAGGGGCCTGCAAAAACCGACGAGTGGCGCGCCTGTTGTCACGTAAGACGCCGCCGGGTGTTTAAGAAGACGCTCCGAGCCCATTGGAATGGCGCAAGCTATGTGCATCTTGCAACACGAGCAAAGGTTAAGTGCGCAGTGACTATTGCAAGCTGACGAGTTGACGTAATTATGCGTCGACTGAAATGGCCTCTCGGAGTAACGGCCCGCGATTGCGCAGTCAGGTCATACGGCCACTCAAGGTACAAACAGCGAGAGACTCTGCAAAAACCACAGTGAATCACAGAGTCGCGGAAACCCCGCCGGCGGTTTGAGGCCGAACAGTGGTGCTGCCGCCCATCGTCGTCATGGGAATGTGCATCTCGGCGTCATCATCGTCGTCGTCGTCTTCGTCGTCAGGTCGACGACTCGGCGGCGCGGCCCAGCGTTGCAGCTCGCCCGAGCCGAACACCACAAAGAAGAGGGTGCTGAAGAGCAGCGCGCCCGCCGCCGTCCAGAAGACAGTTCGCCAGGCCGACGCGCGACTCTGAATAAACGGGCGCCCCAGTCTCCAGAATATTACTGAAAACTGCCACCCCCCGCTTGCGGTCAAGCTACAAGTAAATTTGGCGGCAAGCTCAGCACGATTTCGATTTCGGGGGCGAAAGAAATAATCCAAATTCACAACTCCGACGAGAGCGATTCACTCGCCACACTCCCTGTCGGTGCGCACCTGGTAGGTGAGGGCGCCGGCGAGATGCGGCGCCAGGATGCCAGGCAGGGTGCCGAACGCGTTGCTGATGCCGTAGAGGGTGCCGGCGTGCTGAGGCGCGATGTCGAGGTGGTTGATGAGGTAGCCGCTGTAGGAGAGGCCGAGCGCGCTCTGCGACAGTCCCAGCAGCAGCAGCGCCAACCGACGCGTACTGCAGTCGCAGTAGCCGGCCGCCACCAAGAAGCCGCCCTCTCCCAAGCTGGCTGCAATTAGGCGGTTTCGATGTTGCTGGTTGTTGCTGTGTGTTGTTGGATCGAAGGCAGGAAGAAGTTGCTGGTGGACGTCAATGGCGCAAATAGCGTACCCATCTTCATGACGCCTTCTTGTCTACAGGCGCTAGCCACGACAGCCGCCAATGACATGCGGAGGAATGCCAAGATGTGCAATCTAGGGCAGCGACAGCACGAGAAAAAAATCCATTGATCTGGAAATCCTCGTTACTTAGAGGATCTATCAAGAATTGAACAAAGTTTTGAACCGTGCATCTAAGACCCCCGCCGATTCTCTACCACTCGGGCATCCGCTGCCCTTTCGATGTGTTTGAGAGTTGCGAGATTGGTTTTGGCAAAATTGTATCGCACCGTGTCGTATGGAAAGTTTCGGTATCGGAATGTTGGAGAACTTTGGAACAGTATTCTGCGGAGAATTACAAAATGCAGAAATACCCAGTGTGACCATGAGCTTGCGCGCCATGCCGGTCGTCACGTAGCGACTGGACCGAATCGCGTCCGTCACGAAGCCGCCCGCGCAGCAGACGACGAAGTAGCCGATGTACGGCAGCGCCGAGACGACGCCGTTCTACTCGAGTAAGCATGACTCACTTAGGCTGAGTCATCATTGTCGGCACCGATGACTCACGTCGGCGATCTCTAGTCGGAGCACCTGCCGACTGAACGTGTGCAGCTGCGTCTGGATCATGTACTCGGCGAAGTTGAAACCGGTGTGCGCCACCACGACGGCCCAGACGGCGCGAGAGCCGAGAATCGCGCGCCACGGCTTCGCCTGTCGACGACGTGGAAGTTGAGACGAGTGCGGGCGGGATTCCGAGCGTCCATGTCCACGTCACCTCGGGCTTTTGGGGGTCGCACAACTCGCCGACTTGTCCCCGCAGCGACCTCCTGATGTAGAGGACCTCCTCCGGTGAGATGCGCGGATTCTCAAGAGGCGTGTCGTTCGCCAGCTTGTCGAAGGCCACGCACCACGCGAGTCCCATCACCCCTGAACGGGTGTACGCAAGTGCGTGCGTGCGTGGTTCACTCTGGACGGCGCACCGAACGCGTAGAAGGCGACATGCCAGCCGAACGCGTTGCAGAGATAGTCGGTGAGCGTGTAGCTGACGACGATGCCGAACGGAATGCCGCTCAGGGCAAGCACGGCGAGGCTCGACCGCTCCGCCGGCGGCGCCCAGCGGGCCCACAGCGCCGGCACCGCTGACTGGTAGACGCCCTGACTGACGACAACTGCAGGGCTTGGGAAAGAGGCCACCGACAGAACGGTCACGCACGGTGGAGAGGCCGATGAGGAATCGGGCCAGCGCCAGCAGGTAGGGAGAGACGCTCGCCGCGGGCGCGCAGGCGAGCGAGCTGACCGCGGCGGCGTTCATGAACCAGAGGATGACGCGCTTGGGGCCCAGACGCTCGGCCAGCAGCCCTGGAGGGGTTCCCCCATTTTACCACCCAACCTGTCGACCTTCCGCGGTTCACCTCCCGGGATGTTGGTGAGGATGAAGCCCCAGAAGAAGGCGTCGAGAATGACGCGCTGCATGGCGGGACTCCACTCGTGCAGCGGCGGCCGATCGGCGCCGCCGCCGCTGGAGGCCGGCGAGAAATTGTCGGCGT
This sequence comes from Paralinhomoeus sp. GSCO2_6, assembly GCA_030248085.1. NCBI lineage: Eukaryota > Metazoa > Nematoda > Chromadorea > Monhysterida > Linhomoeidae > Paralinhomoeus > Paralinhomoeus sp. GSCO2_6. Next base: position 45,124 of record JASAMY010001837.1, read on the forward strand.
CGACGCTGCAGTTGACGACGTGCGCGAGCGCCGTCCGGTTCGTGAGCGAGGCGAGCGCGATGTTCAAGTTGACCGTCTGCGCGTAGTAGTTGGCGCTGCCGAAGAACATGAGGATCGCCAGTCGGAAGCGTTCGCTCCGCAGCAGCGACGGCGCTCGGCGAGGCGACGACGTCGCGGCGTCGTCGCGTCTCTGTGCGCGGAATTCGCAAAAGATGCAAGCGACCGTTTCGAGAGGGTCCTCTGGACAGCGGTCGAACCTCCACGTTGTTGTTCCCTGCCGCTCCCGCGTGATCCATGCCTGTGGACAAGGCAGGCTTGGTAAGCGCCTCGCCTCAAACTATGCGCGCAGAGCGCAACAACAATTCAACAACACGACAACGCAGTGGTGGCGGCGTCTTCGTCGCCGCATGCTACGCACCACGCTGCTGGGCTGGTTGCACCGAGGGCCATTGGCGCGCGTCTAGAGTCGCCCATAGCGGACAGCGTGCGCGACATGCCGACGCTGTCCAAACTGGACGCAGGCACAAGCCGCTTATCTCCCGAAACGAGACCAACACTGTTGTTGGTGGTGGCGCGGTCAGTATTTGTTCGGGTGGTGGTGTACAATTTCTACTGCGCCATACCACTGAGCTACAAGCTCGCTGGCGAAATCAGCAGGCAAATCGAATAATAAGCAAATAATAAATACTTTATGACTACTGCAAAACACTCACGCGCAGCAGGCAGCGAGTCTGTATCATTACTGTACTACAGTCCACAATGTCGTACGTTCCTACCGTACACAACCGAAGTTAACTGCCAGCCGACCGTCTCGTTGTCACGGTCTTCCTTGTACATATTACCGTAAATCCTCCAATAGTGACCCAATGAATTTCAACCTTTCCTTTCCAGGGGCACCATTGGATGAGTAGGGGTGGAGTTATTAGAGGTGGAGTGGACAGATTTACTTACCTACGTAGGTATAACAGCGTAGACCAAATGCATCAGTCGAAATTGCCAATTTTACAGTGTTTTAGCCGCTTTTTTTTCAATTTCTCTGGCGATTTTTACGTTAGTGGTCGCTAAAACGCCTCTTTTGATTGGGTGTGGCTGTAGTCCATCATAGAAATTTACCTACTATTAGTGCTGCATCATTTATGATGTGTCTCATTCATTCGAACCATGTGCTTCCGTGAGGGGGACCATAGGGCGAAGCTATACAAGGCATGCAAGCAACAATCCTTCTGACTCGCAATGGCCAACGTGTGTGATCTTTGCGCCACTCGCCAGGTTTGTCGCTTGATTACGGGCCACATTTCGTGCATGTGTGTGCGTGGTACGCTGGCCCGGATACGACTTCCGCTCTCCCCCTGTCCTGTGCCGTTGCGCAAGACAGCAAAACCGTTTCTCGTCTCTGAGGCACATAGGCATGCAAATTGTCTCCGGCCAATGCGCGCACCAAACTCGTTGGCACCAGCCATTGCGTCGTTGTGAGTCACCCGTGC